>BPLR01018950.1:0-19653 GCA_021605095.1 Caerostris extrusa
TGTTTGAAATGGATATTTTAAAAATGTAATTATTTTTCTTGATTATCTTTGGCTTACCTTCAGTCATATTATAGTGTGCAGGTTGGGCAACCAGACAGTGAAGGTTGACACCTCAATCAATCACTTATTATCAACAATAATCTATACTGCCGAACAGCACACGCATACCGTTATGTGTCATATAATATTTAACACATTTTAAAGACAGAGTGAAAGGTTATTATAGATACGTAGAAGTATTCCCCTTCTAAGCCGAAAACCAGATACTTCAGGTACGCGCAGGATGCGCAATGTACTCCTTAACTTCCTGGTCCTTAACGAAGACTGGTCAACTGCCAATACTTATAAATGCTTCTTATAAGGCCTTTCTGTTAAAAGTCAGGTAATATTAAATGAGTATTTGCAATTTACCTTCGAAACTGAATTTATATATTCGTGATACATTTAATTTCGTGGAAATCGGAATTTTACATTCGAATATCTTAAAATCTCAGGAATTTTTATACAAGCGTAGTGATTCTTAATATATAAATAGTTGCGTATGTGCTTGTAATTTTATTTTATATTAATAAATCAGCCCAGACAGATCCCGATCTAAATGATAGTTATGCGCACTGGCCTCCTCATTGCATGGGGCTTGAGTTCCGTCGTGCTTAGGATGTTTGTAGCGGATAGGAATGCAATTTATACCGTAGGTTCCGGTCTCAAATGACTAGGTTGAGGATTGTAAACTCTACCCCGTAAAAGAAAATCTTCTGTCTCGAAATCTGCCTGCTCAACCTTGGCCCACCATGTGGGTTTTTGCTCTAATGAAGTAGAAGAGTTATTCATAAATGCTAATAACAATTAATAATCAGAGAAATTTTACACGTTATTCTGCCATTTTAAAGTACGTTTCAGTACATCAGCTCTTATTTTTACATAATTTTAAACCGATTAAAATATTTAAGTAACAGTCCGCATCAGTTGAAATTATTAATATTAATCACTAATAAATCTCAATTGGAACCATGTCCGATTATTATCTTTCAATAGCATACATAAAGAAATAAAATCATCGTATTTTTTTTTTTGATTAAAACAAAAACAATACCATCAAATTCACTCAATTAATTCTTAAACATTGCGCTCAAAACATTAGTGGTGCCCAGATTAAGGTTTAAAAAATAACTTAAGATATAACATAAAATGAACGGAGATAAAAAATCCATAAAGCTAAAGTTGCTGTAACGTTTAAAAGAAATAAATTTCTCGAACAGCTCGTAAAAATCAAATCTTAATTACTACTTGAAACATATTGGCACATAATGTAAGACGTTACACGAAAGTTCAGAAGTTAATAGACTTGTTATAAACTGCTCAATAAAATAAATAAGTAAACCCAACATCTACAACAACATATTAACACGGTAAAATGTCCTCTTAACATGGCGGATTTCAACCATGAAATTTCCGTTCAAACGATAACCTCCACCTACCACTTGCCAGACATCAATATTATGTTTTGCCAGTAAAGCCAACCTATTCATACATCTATTCGCCATCTTTTATGGCCAATACTATTACTTGGTACCATAAAGTACTACACGCCACCATGGCAAAAACCTCTCGCTCTAGTAAAACATTCGATGGATCTCCACTTTTAAGTGCGACGAATACAGAAAAGGAGGAGGGAAAAATATGGAAACAATTTTTGTTATGGCGGCGCAATAAAAAACAAGTTAAAAAATAATAAGATATAAAAGAAAACACAGAATAAATAAAACAAACGGCAGCTGGCGAAAAGAGCCGCATAGATGGAAGCAAGCACGATATAGATTTACGATCCAATCAGCGTCGTTTGGGCAGTTGGTAGATGATATATATACAAGGATCGTGGGTAGGATTTTGGCGGGGAGGGGTATTTAAGGGTCATGTGGCGGAAGAAAAGATGCATCATGGGATAAGGGAGGGATGGGCTTGAAACCATCTGGAGGAAAGATATGCGGATATAAAAACATTAAAAAAGGTTAGGGAGAGCCCTCAAAGTGGGCTGCGTTCTTTTGGAACAACTGACGTGGAGGGCCATTGTGAAAGATTCGTACGTTTCTGTTTTCGAAGTATCTAAAAATATATTTGCGAAATATAAAAAAAAAAAGCTTTAAGTATATTGTTTAAACGTTCTTTATATAGATGAAAAAATTCAAAGTTTGTATTTATTCAATTACTAAGAATATAGTAAGTGTATAAGTTAATATAAAGTACACGTTAAAAAAATATCTTAGTAATTTTTTAAGAAAAATTATCATTAAAATGGTATTTTACAATTTAATTAATTTTTTTAATTATTTTTTTGTTTTTTTATTTTATAATTTATGCCATATTGTAGTGTGCATGTTGGGCAAACCAGATTGCACCTGAGTATGGTTGGTTTGAGACTTGAAACACAGGTTTCAGTATTCAGAGCTTTTTATACACATGCATAAACAGCACACGATACTATTAGAGACATACAATATTTAACACGTTTAAATACATATAATTATAGATTCATGGAAGGATTCTACTTCTAAGCCGAAAATCCCGATGCTCAGGTACGCGCAGAATGCACAAAATGCACATTCCTCCTGGTGAGTGTCTGTCGGCCAACTAATACGTCATGAATGCGTTAACTATATTTCCTGTCGGTATGAAAGACTATAAAACTAAAAGTTACCAGCGGCAGCGCTGTACTTCCTCTCGAGTGAGAGGTCAACAGACCATTTCTCCCGAATGCCAAAGAGGGTGATCTTGCCAGTGTACAGGAGGAAGCACTGTTACACTATTTTATTGTTGATAAACGTAAATAACTATGTAGCTATATATAAAAAAAAATTTAATCATCGTAGAATTACTTTTAATTAAAAGTACAACAATATCATCAAATTCACAATTATTAAACATTAACCACAACTCATTTGAGCTATGAGGTTTAAATTTAAAATTTATTTAATATAAAACAAAAAATGAATGGAGACAAAAATTCCATAAAGCTAAAGCTACTGTAATGTTTAAGAAAATGAATTTGTCGAACAACTCGTTAAAATCAATCTTAATTACCACTTGAAACATGAGGTCCCAGATTAAGTTTAAAAACCAGGATAAAAAAATGAAAACATAAATCCATCAAGCTGAAGATGTTGTAATCTTTAAGAAAATAATGCAAGAATAAAAATCTAATCTTAATTACTTACACAGGCACTGAGACACACGGAAAGCACAGGTTAATAGACCCGTTACTAAACTGCTCAACAAAATAATAAACCAGACTCAGCATCTACAACAACATAGTAACACAGCAAAATGTCCTATTAACATAGTATATATCAGCGATTAAATTTCCGTTCAAACGATCACCTCCACCTATCATTGCCAGATATAAACATTATGTTTTACCAGTAAAGCCAACGTATTCGTTTAACTATTCGCCATCTTTATGGCCAACACTATTACCTGGCGCATAAAGTATAACACGCTACCATGGCAGAAACCTCTCTCTCGTAAAAAGCATTCAATGGATCTCCATATTTAAGTGCGACAAATACAGAAAAGGAGAAGCAAAAATATGAAAACATTTTTGGTTATGGCGGCGCAATAAAAAACAAGTTAAAATAATATTAAAATATAAAAAAGAAAACAGAATAAATAAAATAAACGGCATCTGGCGAAAGAGCCGCATAGATAGTAACAAACACGATATAGATTTACGATCCAATCAGCGTCGCTTTTAGGCAGATGGTGGATAATATATTTACTCTGGTCGTGGGTAGAGTTCTGGCGGGGAGGGTATTTAAGGGTTATGTGGCGAAAGAAAGAGATGCATCATGGGATAAGGGTGGGATGGGGTTTTAACGTTGTTGGAGGAAAGATATGGGGATATAAAAAAACATAAAAGAAAAGTTAGAGAGGGCCCTCAAAGTGGGCTGCGTTCTTTTGGAACTGATGCGGAGGGACATTGCGAAAACATTCGTACGTTTCTGGTTTTCAAAATATATAAAAGATATCTGCAAAATATAAAGAGGCTGGAAGAATATTGTTTTAACGCCATTTATATCTATGGGAGAAAATTCAAATTCCAACCTTTGTATTTATTCAATTGCTAAGAATAAAATGTATTAATTAATATAAAGTACACAATAAAAATATTTTAGCAAATTTAAAAAAAATAATTAGAAATGGTATTCTAAAATTTAATTATTTTTTAATATCTTCATTTAATTTTAAGTCAAATTGTACTGTGCAGGTTGGGCAACAGTTGGTAATGGATGTCGTTGGGTTCAAATACTTGAGTCAGGTCGGAAAACTCACAGTTTTTTTGACATACCCAATCATACCACACACATACAATTAAGAAACATGCAATATTCGTCGCATTTAAAGATATATAACTATAGATTCATGAAAGGATTGCTATTCTAGGCCGAAAAACCGATACGCGCTGGATGCCTAAAATTATACTTCTTCTCTGATGAGAGTCTATAGGCCAACTAATACATCAAGAATGTGTTAAATATTCTTCCTCTCGGAATGAGAGATCATAAACTAAACGTGTTTATCAATGGGAACACTGGTTGTGCTGTACTTCCTTTCCCTGTGAGAGTCTCGATGCCAACTAAACATTTCTGCTGAGCGTTACAGGTGAAGATCTTGTCAGTGTGTTGGATGTAGCACTCTTACAATATTTTATTGTTGATAACGTTAATAACTTTGTAACTCTATGTAAAAAACGTATTCATAGTGGAGAATTATTTTTAATTAAAACTAAAAACAATAAAATCAAATTCACAATTTTTAAATATTAACGCCATTTCATTCATGCTGGGAGATTGAATTTCAAAATTCTCTTAAGAATAAATATAAATAAATGGAGACAAAAATCCATAAATCTAAAGATGTTGTAATGCTTAAAGAAAATGAATTTCTCGAGCAACTTGTAAAAATCAAATCTTAATTTCAACTTGAAAATAATAACACATAATGTGAGACATTACACGGAAATGCACAAGCTAATAGACCCTTACTAAACTGCTCAACTAAATAACTAAACCAGACCCAGCATCTACAACAACAAATTAACACAGCAAAATGTCCTGTTAACATGGCAGATTTCGGCCATGAAATTTCTATTCCAACGATAACCTCCGTCTACCATTGGCAAACATCAATATTATGTTTTGCCAGTAAAGCCAACTTACTCATACATCTTATTCGCCGTCTTTTATGGCTAACACTATTACTTGGCACATAAAGTATAACACGCTACCATGGCGCAAACCCTCTCTTTCTCGTAAAACATTCAATGGATCTCCATTTTTAAGTGCGACCAATACAGAAAAGGAGGAGCAAAAATTAGAAAAACATTTTTAGTTATGGCGGCGCAATAAAAAACAAGTTAAAATAATAATAAGATATAAAAAAAAGAATAAATAAAATAAACGGCAGCTGGAAAGAGCCGCATAGATAGAAACAAATGCGATATAGATTTACGATCCAATCAGTGTCATTTTAAGCAGATGGTGGATAATATATTTACTCTGGTCGTGGGTAGGGTTTTGGGCGGGGAGGGGTATTTAAGGGTTATGTGCCGGAAGAAAGAGATGCATGATGGGATAAGGGTGGAAGGGGGCTTCAAAGCTCTAGACGAAAGATATGTGGATATAAAAAAAGTTAGAGAGAGAGCCCTTAAAGTGTTCTGCGTTCTTTTGGAACAGCTGATGTGGAGGACCATTGCGAATATATCGTCCGTTTCTGGTTTGTCGAAATATCTAAAACATATTTACGGAATATAAAAAGCCGGGAAGAATATTGTTTGAACGCCGTTTATATCTGGGGAAAATTCAAATTCCTACTTCATATTTATTCAACTGCTAAGAATATAACTGAATATATTAATATAAAGTACACTATGGAAATATTTTAATACATTTTAAATCAAAATAATCGTCAGGAATCGCATTTTGAAGTTTAATTAATTTTTTCATTATCTCCATTTAATTTTAAATCATATTATAGTGTACAGGTTGGACAACCAGATTGGTGGGGTTGAGTTAAAATACTTGAGGCACGGGTTTGAGAACTCACAGGCTTTATTGTCGCACACTCAAATATCACGCCCATACAATTAAGAGACATACAATATTAAACACATTTAAAGACATGTAATTGAAGATTCGTGGCAGTATTCCACATCTTAGCTGAAAAGCCAATACTCAGGTACCTGCAGGATGCGCGAAATATACTTCCTCTCATGGTGAGAGTCTGTGGGCCAGTTAATTCGTAGGGAGCAGTTAAATACATTTCTTTCTTTAATAAGAGATTATACACTAAAAGTTTCTTAGCTGGAACATTGGTTTAGCTGTACTTTTATCAGGTGAAGATTTTCAGGCCAACTGGCCATTTCTCCTAACTGCTACAGCGGACGCTTTTGCCAGGCGGAAGCACAGTAGGAGAAGCACTGTTACAATATTTTATTGTTGATAAACGTAAATAACTCTGTAATTGTATGTAAAAACAGATGTAATCTTCGTAGAATTACTTTTAATTAAAAGTACAGCAATACCTTTAAGTTCACAATTATTTAACATTCCGCACCAACAGATTTGAGGTGCCAGATTAAGTTTAAAAATTCACTTAAGATTAAAAAAAAAAATGAATGCAGACATAAATCCATCAAGCTGAAGATGTTGTAATCTTTAAGAAAAGTGAATTTCTCGGACAAAGAATAAAAGTCTAATCTTATTACTTACTTGAAACGCAAGGACTCATAATGTGAGACACACGGAAACGCACAGGTTAATAGACCCTTTACTAAACTGCTCAACAAAAGTAATAAACCAGACTCAACATCTACAACAAGATAGTAACACAGCAAAATGTCCTATTAACATAGTATATATCATAGTATATATTTGAAATTTCCGTTCAAACGATCACCTCCATCTATCATTGCCAGACATAAACATTATGTTTTACCAGTAAAGCCAACGTATTCGTTTAACTATTCGCCATCTTTTATGGCCAACACTATTATTTGGCACATAAAGTACAACACGCTACCATGGCAGAAACCTCTCTGTCGTCATTCAATGGATCGCCATATTTAAGTGAGACGAATACAGAAAAGGAGGAGCAAAAATATGAAAACATTTTTTTTGTTATGGCGGGCGCAATAAAAAACAAGTTAAAATAATAATAAAATATAAAAATAAGAAAAAAGAATAAATAAATAAGCGGCAGCTGGCGAAAGACCCGCATAGATAGAAACAAATACGATATAGATTTACGATCCAATCAGCATCGTTTTAGGCAGATGGTAGATAATATATTTACTCTGGTCTATTTAACACACTTAACTACACTATTTAACACACTTAAAGGTATATAATTATCGATTCTGACAATGAAAATACACAATTCACAATGAAAATATCTTATAAAGTTTGTTTAAAACAAGTAATATAAAAAAAAAAAAAAAAAATTTAAAGTCAATTCCTATTTTTTTTTCACTCTATTGCAGAAAGTCCTTTATAAATAATTTTCATTCTTTTTTTTACGTTTATCTGGTGCCATTTATTTGGTAGATACATGCAACATAAATCTAAAAAAAAACTATAATTAATTAAATAAATTAAATTACTGAATTAGTATTTGAAAAACTGTATTAAACAGCACGCATCATCCATTACAAGTTCAAAAAAAAAATGTATTTGAACCCTAATGGATGAATAAAAAGTATTTTATGAACGGATTGAAAATTTGAACAAGATATATATAGGGAGAGTGTGAGCTAATGGAAGGAACTGAAAAATAATCGTTAGAAATGTCATCGAGCCCGAGACAGCTAGTCACTCGGCCATCAGGTCTCCATTTATGAATACATAAAATTTAAATTATAAAAGCATATCCTAGATTTATTTACTAACTTATAGCTATTCAAGAATCACAATATGCATTTACAAAAACCATGTATATACATTTATATTTCGGAAGTAAATTCCAAATCCTTATTTACTCTTACCTCACTTTTTAACAAACTATTTAACAGAAAGGCCTTATAAGAAGCTTTTATAAGTATTGATTAAATATTGACCAGACCACTAAGAATGATTTTTACAGCATAACTGCTGATATATTACAACGACGCTAGAATTTAGTGCCATGTATATTTCAATGTGTTAAAATTAAAAGATTTTAGCAAACTTTACTGTTAAAACAATGAATCACCAACATACAGTACGTTATGCATTGCAGAACTTCTTGAGCATATTTAATTTGGATTGCTTAAATGATATAAAAATAATAAAATGGAAAACAAATTATATGGATCCCTCTGCATAATGTATTTATCTTCAAAATATTTTTTAGGTATCGTTATATATTTTTATTATGATATACTTTTATTATCATCTGTGAACATGATGATGTCCAGGTTAGGGGTTTGTGGCGCAATCAAAAAGTGCAGCAAGGAAGTAAAGTGATATTCCAAATTTGCAAATTTTGGCGGAAAAATGGTAGTTTGGAACCCCCTTTACTCTTGAAATTGTTCATGAATAACATTAATCCTCAGGAATTTTCTGGAAAATTTGTCTTTTGTTTGAAGTGTTTTGTAGTATGGTTTTGAAGCACTTTTCACGTTTTGGCTTAGGATTTTAAACATTTGTATATCCAATGTCTATAAGTACTCGTAGTGCGTTGAAGTTTCATATTTATCACTTTTGGCATTTTCCCATGCCTATTGAGCTGTATAGGGCTTCTTATTGTATTTGGAATACTTCATTCCTCATTTTGCCTATATTATTCAAACTTTGATCTATTCATTTGACTATTGAGTGTCGCAGTGTTTCTTGTAGAATTGGGAACACTTCATTCTTCATTTACGACGACATTTATCTTACTTTTGTATATTCGTTTAGAGGTTCTTGAACAATTCATTCTTCATGAAGTTATTGATCTATTTAACATTGCTATATTCATGTGGCTATTGAGTTTGGCCATTCTTGTAATATTCCAATCAATTGCTTCATATATCTCGTGCATCATTAAACATTGTCATATTCTTGTGTTTATTCTTCCGTTCTCGAATGTTCACACATGAGTTGAAATTTTCCGAGCAGATTTCAGTTTTTTATAATTTTTATGCGTTTATTATTTTTCAATATCTCTTTGATAATCATGCTTTTTATAAAATGATACTTTCAGTACCAGACTTTCATACATACTGAACCAAAACATTACTCTTACACTGATACTTTTAACCACTTGAAATGAGAGTATTTTCTTCTTCATTGGCGCAACAACCCTATGGTGGGCCAAGGCCGTGACAGGTTGTTCTCATTACTACAAAACACTAATTGCACGTGATATAAATATCCACGACACTGCTTTTCTGTTGTCAGATTTGAGTGATAGACGTTATTACGCACTTCTTAAAAATATACATCCCTTTCCACTGGGAACAGAAATGCTATTTCTTTCTCTTGAGAAAAATGCTACAGCATTATAAATCAACAAAATTAAATATTTTTCCTGTCAAAGCTAATAAAAAAAAAAACTGAAATCTGCTCAGCAAATTTCAACTCATCATGTGCGAACATTCGAGAATGGATTAATAAACTTAGGAATATGACAATGTTTAATAATACACGAGATATAGGAAGCAATTGATTGGAATACTACAAGGATGACCAAATTCAGAGAACCAAATGAATACGGCAATGTTGAATAGATCAAGAATTTCATGAAGAATGAATTGTTCAAAAACCTCTAAAAAGAATATACAAAAGTAAGATAAATGTCGTCGTAATTGAAGAATGAAGTATTCCAAATTGTACAAGAAACGTTATCTCATTCAATTGCCAAAAGAATATATCAAAGTTTGAAAATAGGCACTATACAGCTCCATAAGCACGGGAAAATGCCAAAAGTGATAAATGTAAAACTTCAAGAAGAAGGAAAATTGATCAATGCACTAAGAGTATTTATAGCTATTGGATATACAAATGTGCTTCAAAACCATACTACAAAACACTTCACACAAAAGACAAATTCTTCCAATTGATTGGAATATTACAAGAATAGCCACATGAATATAGCAATGTTGAATAGATCAAGAACTTCATGGAGAAAGATTTGTTCAAGAATCTCCAAGCTTTCCTACAAGTTCCATTATTAAAGGACAAATACCTATCAAACTTTAATATTAGAAGATGAAAAAATATCAATTGCAAAGTTAATGTAAGGTACTTTTGTGTTGCATAGTTTGCCTTTGTTACTGAAGTGAATTTAAACAAATTGCTAGCATTGTATTATCAAGTTTTTAATATTCATTTAGGAATGTTTTTGATAATACTATTACAGCAGTTACATTACCTCCACTATATTTACTTATTGCTTCATTTACAAGTCGGTTGCAGGCTGTTTCATACAAACTTCAGCTTCTTTTTTATTATCCTTTAGAATCTAAAATAATACTTAATACTTCTTCAGATGTAAATACTCTCCAACAAAAAAATCCATCACATGCTAAAAAGAATAAAAGCATCATCATCTGTTAATTGACAACGCTCTACATCAGGAATACTAGTAATTCCATAGTTTTTTGTATTGACCATCACCAATAGATCTTGAAACTTCAATAACACCCATTACTCTGCCATCTCTAACACATCCTCCAACCTTCTGAATACGCATTCTTTCAGCATAATCCTGCGGGGAATGATCAGTGCTCAATGGAATAGCCCCATATTTGCCAGACTTTTTATTATATCTGCAAAGAACAAGAAACAGTATCACATAAAATACCCAAAGCCAAAAGTTTGAAAATTCTAGAATGAAGAATGAAATGTTCCAAATACAATAAGAAGCACTATACAGCTGAATAGGCATGGGAAAATGCCAAAAGTGATAAATATAAAACTCCAAAAGAAGAATGGATCAACGCACTACGAGTACGTATAACCATTGGATGTACAAATGTTTAAAAGCCCAAGCCAAAACGTGAAAAGTGTTTCAAAATCATACTACAAAACACTTCAAACAAAAGTCAAATTCTCCAGAAAATTCCTGAGGATTAATGTTATTCATGAACAATTTCAAGAGTTAAGGGGCCCAAACTACCATTTTTCCCCAAAATTTGGAAATTTGGAATATCACTTTTTTTACTTGCTGCACTTTTTGATTGCGCCACGAACCCCTAAAAAAGGACAACATCATGTTCACTCATGATAATAAAAAAAATAAAATATAATAATTAAATATAATAATAAAATAAAATAATTAAATATAAGCAATTATTTAGATAGAGTAATGTCCCACTTAATCTTTTATGCTTCTTGCATTCTTATCAAAGATATGACAATCAATTCTTATCAAAGATATGTGAGTTATTTGACTTTCATTCAAATGTCACTTTTAACTTCAAAGATACTAATTATATGTCACCTGGATTTTCATTCGAAATTACTTTTTCAAAATTCCATTCCGATGAGCCCACCTTTCAAAAGTAATCTGCGAGATCCTCCGACTTTGATCAGCGTAATGAGAAAGCTTTGAGAACTCTCGGTAATTACGCACAATGTAGCGGTTCGTCTGAACCATTGCATTCGTTAAAATGACGAATTGAAAAGGAGATTTAAAGCCACGGTGAAATTTGTTGCTGTTCTAAAAACATGGAAATGTCTGTAATTACTTTTTATTGCATGTCTGCTTTACATTTCTTTATTAAATTACATTGTACGTTATATTTTTAATATCTCTATTCTGCTTAACATTTTGTTATTAAACTTATTTTCAAGTAATATTCATTTAGTTAGACTTCATTTCCGGGGTTTCTTGACTCAGATTTATAAGTGAGTGAGTAACTATACCAGAAAATCCCTTATAATAGGCACCCTTAATAATAATAAAATCCCTTATAATATCCTTATTATATAGTTTTTCAAAACATCAAGTTTTTCTCCTAACGGGCAACTGGTATTTACTTCAATTCCTTACATGTGCAATATGAAAAAAAAAGTATTTTTCATGACACGCCCATGCTAATGAAAAATTTAATTATAATAATTATAGAAAAAAAAAAATTAATTAAAAATACTTATGTAAGTAAAATAAAATTTCACTTATGCATATTTGTTTATATATCGGTCATAGTTCAAGATGTCTTTCCTATAAAGATTGCGGCCGAAGATAAAAAAAAAAAAAAAAAGATTTCTGTATAAAATTTTATGACATTTTTTTACAATTGATTTTAATGTACAAATTAAAAAAAAAAAAACCTTTTAATTATAAGTTTTACTTATTTATACATATATTTTTTTGTTAGGTTCCTAACACCATAACATATTTGACATTAGTGTATTTACAAAAGATATTTGTATCGTTATAAATAAAACACTCATATTTACGTATTGATTTTGTTAGATCTTCCTCACCGTTATATAAATGCTATTATTTGTATTTACAAGAACATCTTGCAATCATTTGATAAATAAAACATTTATTATTTACATCTATTTTGCTAGAACCCTGCACTAACTTGTAAATTCCGCAATTATTTACAAGAAAAGTTTGTAATCTTAGATCCTTCTCAATTTATGACATTACTCTATTTGAAAATAGAGAACCAGCCCCAGAACTGTTCTCAATATTCTCAGTTTGTGTTATCTCCCTAATCTTCCCTTTCTGAAGTATCACAGAGCAAGATTAGCAGCTGAATTATCTTTTTAATGCTTCAATTATAATTTTCTGTTTTCCGTATTGAATATATTCGTAATGTACCTATTCTCCTTTTTTAAATTCCTTCTATTAGCTCACACTCTCCCTATATATATCTTGTTCAAATTTTCGATCGTTCATAAAATATTTTTATTCCCCCACTCAAGTTCAAATACATTTTTTAACTTGTAATGGATGACACTGGATGTTAATACAGTTTTTCAAATATTCATTCAGTAATTAAATTTAATTAATTAATTTTAGTTTTTTTTTTAGATTTAAGTTGCATGTATCTACCCATAGATGGTGCAAGATAAACTTAAAAAAAAAAAAGGAATGAAAATTATTTAAAAGGCCTTTCAGCAATAGAGTGAAAAAAAAAGTAGGAATTGACTTAAATTTTTTTTTTATATTACTTGTTTTTAAAAATTTTATATTAATATTTATAAAAAAAAAAAAATAAATAAATAAATAAAATAAAAAAAAATAAGGCATACAATTCAATGGACAGAGACCCAAAAGCAATGCTTTAAATAATCAAGGACAAATAAGAGTGTCTCTGCTCAGCAGCGAAGAGTTTTGTTCATCCTTCCATTGATCAAAAAGTTTGTAGTCTTATAAATAGAACACTCATATCGAATTTATTAGATCGCTCATCAAATTATTAGATCGCTGGTACCGACGTCATTACTGTATTTACAAGAGAATCATGTAACCTTATAGATAAAGATGATTTACATATAATTTTCATTGGATCCCTGCACCAGCAATTGCAACCATTACGTTTGGAAGAAATGCACCGTTTGCAGCCAAGAAATTTATGTGACCTTTTAAATAAGTCACACTTTATAAATCTAAGTATCACGAAAGTCCATCGCGTTAATCATCAATCCAATAAAATTTCAAATCACCACTCTTCCTGCATTAATAGTTAAAAACTTCTCAACTTCTTTTCCTCCAAGAAAAAAAAATTATCTTCAACCTTTCTCTTTTAATCCCATTATTATTTTCCCATTTGTCTTTTCCCGGGCGCTGCTGATTCAGAAATTACATCTCCCGTCTGCTCATTAATATTTCCCCCGTGACCTTTCTCCCTTCGTACCTCTGCAGGATAAAAAGTCATCATCCCGTATTCGATTCCATACATTACCCTCCCCTGTCACTTCTAGTGCCCCGGGGTGAGTTAACTGGCGTTGGGCACTCGCAGATAGCATTAGGGTAATGTGCCTCGCATTCTGGTTATGGCCGTAACAGGTGCAGAGTAATGCAGGAGGAAATATATTTGCTACGAAGCCCATATGTAGGGACATCGGAAACTATTATTTTTTTTACTTCCATTGATGATTACTGAAAGGTTAGGGAAGGTCCTTCGTTTATTTAGGGTGATTATCATGTGGAGTGCATTATACCAATTATTGAGATGCTTTCATAATGAATAAATGAGTCAATTCCCATCGCATTTTTTGGTTTAGTTTATCTATTATCACTTTTGCACACTTTAGGCTAATTAGACTGGGACCTACAGTTTAACGTAGATTCAGAACAGCTACTACTACTACACCACACCACAATGCTGTGACTAGAGATGAGCTATCCCTTTACAGTTTGAGAATGATGTGGGTGAAATTAAATGGACCCAGGATGGAGGGCAACGCTGTGCAATCATATTAGACCGAGACTTATGGTTTAAAGTCGATTCCGAACTACTAACAAACATCCGTGGCACCGCCAGGATTCGAACCCGAAACCTGTCGCACCGAGATCCAAAGCGCTAGTTCGTCCGTCATCAGGCCCCAATTCTGAACCGCTGCTACACCACACCACTGTGCCTAGTACTGAGTTGCCTCTTTACAGTTTGGAAATGATATGTCTGATTTTTGCTCTATGATGATCTACGGTAATATGATACCGGTAATTACGACTTCAAGTGGATTCCGAACCAATAAAAACATCAATAGTACCGCCAGGACACGAACCCGAAACCTGTGGCCCCGAGCAGCAGAGAGCTGGTCCTCGGTCATCAGGTCCTTGGACCTACAGTTTATTATATCTATTCTGCTTAGAATTTTGTTACTTTTAAAAACTTATTTTTAAATAACATTCATTTGGTTAAGACTTCATTATCTTCCATTTCTTGACTCCGATATATAAGTGAGAAGTAACTGTACCAGAAAATCCCTTATAATATAGAAGATTAATAAAAACAAAATCCCTTATAATGTAATTCCTTATCTTATCCATTATAATAATAGCTAACCATAATCGCATTAATCATGAATCCAATAAAATTTCAACTCGCCTCTTCCTGCATTAATAGTTAAAAAACTTATCAACTTCTTTTCCTCCAAGAAAAATATCTTCAACCTTTCTCTCTTAATCCCATTATTATTTTCCCATTTGTCTTTTTCCGGGCGATGCTGATTCAGAAATTACATCTTCCGTCTGCTCATTAATATGCCCCCGTGACCTTTCTCCCTTCATACCTGCGGAATAAAAAGTTATT
Source organism: Caerostris extrusa (assembly GCA_021605095.1). NCBI lineage: Eukaryota > Metazoa > Arthropoda > Arachnida > Araneae > Araneidae > Caerostris > Caerostris extrusa. The sequence goes on from BPLR01018950.1 coordinate 15,233, forward strand.
ACCACGTATTCGATTCCATACATTACCTTCCCTGTCACTTCTAGTGCCCGGGGTGAGTTAACTGGCGTTGGGGCTCGCAAATCGCATTAGGGTAATGTGCCTCGGATTCTGGTTATGGCCGTAACAGGTGCATAGTAATGCAGGGAGAATATATTTGCTGCGAAGCCCATATGTAGGGACATCGGAAACTATTATTTTTTCTATCTCCATTGATGATTGCTGAAAGGTTAGTGGAAGGTCCTTCGTTTATTTTGGTGATTATCATGTGGAGTGCATTATACCAATTATTGTGATGCTTTCATAATGAATAAATGAGTCAATTCCCATCTCATTTTTGGTTTAGTTTATCGATCTGCGGACACTTTTTTCCATACTTTAGGCTATTTTAAATCAGGACCTACGGTTCAACATGGATTCCGAACAGCAAATACGACTGCTACTACAACACACCACATGACTGTGTAGAGCTGAGTTGCCCTATACAGTTTGGGAATGATGTGGAAATTAACTGATGCACCGAGACCTACGGTTCAATGTGGGATTCCGAACCATACAAGCATCCATGACACCGCCAGGACTCAAATTCGAAACTTGCCACACCCAGCGCTAGTCACCGGTCATCAGACTTTGATTTCGAACCATTACTACTACACCACACCACTATGCCTAGATCTGGTTGACCCTTTACAGTTTGGGAATGATGTGGGTGAGAAGTCTGATTGGGCTCTGTGACGCTCTACAGTCTTATGAGATTGGGGCCTAAGGCTGAAAGTGGATTCGAATCCCTTACAAACATCCATGATACCGCCTGACTCGAACCCGAAATCTGTGGCACCGAGTACTAGGCACTCAGCCATTCAAGCCCCGATTTCCGAACCACTCACAGACATCCATGCTACCGCCGGGATTCGAACTTGAAGCCTGTGGTACCAGTGGTCAGAACGCTAGTCAATTGGCCATCAAGCCGACATCGTTGTTTTTGGAGAGAAAGCTTTAATATAAGGTTTTAATAGAAAATAATTCAAAATGTCTAACTTGTTTTTTCAGAAAAATTAGAAATCTGTTTGCACTTTTTTTCGTTCTCCCATCCGTCTTATCGAGCTATGTTTAGAAATTATATTCCCATCCCCTTATTAATATCCCCTTCTGCCCCTATTATCCTTTATCGCTTACAGAAAAGTTATTATCCCATTTTCTATCCTATATAAATGAGTTTTTGGTTCGGTAAAAAGCAGTTGCGAATACATTTCTAAGTGGATAATTATTGTCGATCTACTTATTAGAATTGCACTCAAGAGTCAAAACATTATGACCACCTGTCAATAACGTGTTGGTCCACCTTTGGCGCGCAACACAGCTTCAACCCGACTTGATATGGATGCCAGAAGTCCTTGGTAGATGACCGGAGACAGATTGTACCAGATGTTTAAGCAACGGTCACGCAAATCCCAAGATATTGCGAATTGGTGGTCTTTGAACTCTGAGCTGCCGTCCCAGGACATCCCAAATGTGTTCTATCGGATTGACATCCGGTGAGTTAGGCGGCCAGGACATTAACTGGAATTCAGCATCATGTTCCTGGAACCACTCCAACACAATTTTAGCCTTGTAACAAGGGGCGTTGTCCTGTTGGAACAATCCATTTCCAGCTGGAAAAACAGAGGCCATGTAAGGTGCAACTGGTCCGCAATGATGCTCAGATACCCAGTCGCATTCATGGTCTGCTCTACCACAACCACGGGCCCCAGAGAAGCACAAGAGAACGTCCCCCCAAAGTATAACACCGCTACCACCGGCCTGTGTATGACCTACTGCACATTGAGGGAGCAACTGTTCGCCTGGAAGACGGCGTATCCTGACACGTCCATCGGCGTGATGAATGACAAACCGTGATTCACCTGACCAGACAACTCTCCCCACTGATCCATGGACCAGTCACGATGTTCCGGGCCTAGCGTAGGCGCAGTTGGCGATGAGACGCTTGGTCAAAAAGGCACACAAAGTGGGATGTTTGCTGCGTAGCTCCCCCATATCCTACAGTCTCGGCTGAACAGTGTGCTCCGATACTATTCTTCTTGGTACTACATTGCATTGGGCTGTCAGCTGAGCCATTCACTGTCTGGCTCGGTTTTGCGCCACCATGCGAGACAGTCTCCGTCGACCTTTTCTTTGCATAGCGTGTGGACGTCCAACACCATGTCGTCTACTGCTGGTTTTCACTGTCATTCATCCACTTTTGCATAAGTACTAACAACTGTAGATCGCGAACAACCCACGAGTCGTGCAGTTTCGGAAATACTTGTAATATGCACTCTACCGAAATCAGCTTAGATCCGCAGCCTTTTCCATCACACACAGAAGTAAGTGAAAAGAATGATTCTTCAGACTCTCCAGCAGCAGTTAAATACCACTTCCACCTGATCACGTGCCTTCCGACCTCCAGGCAAGTTCATTGCAAAATATAAGGGTGGTCATAATGTTTTGGCTCTTAGTGTATGTTTGCAGATACACATTTGATTTAATGTGATTCTGCAAAACCGAAAACAAGAAAATTAAAAGTAACAAAATGGCTTTCTAATGTGCGTCGTTCGTAATCAAATGATACTATTTGCGAAGAAACATGTCGAGAAATCAATATTAAAATTATAGCATACAGCGAGCTTGTCTGATTCTATGATTTCAAATTTCTTAACAAAGAATGCTGTGTAGACATTAGACTACTACATTATTTTTGCCTGATTGGATGATTCCAAATATTAAAAAAAAAACAATATTGAGGAATATCTTATAAAAGAATGTCTTGTAGACGTCACACGACTACAATAGTTTTCCTTGATTAGAGAATTTTAAATATCTTAAAAAGAATATTATGGACATATTAAGAAAATGTCGTAGGTTTTAGACGACTATAATAGTTTGCCCGATTGGAAGATTTCAAATAACTTAAAAAACAATATTGATGATATCTTTAAAAAATGTTGTGTGGACATTAGATAGTAGTAGTTTGAAAACCTAATCAGGTGGTAAACTACTGATTAGAGTTTTTCAAATATATTAAAAGAATATTGAGGATATCTTTAAAAGAATGTTGTATAGACATTAGACGATTATAATATGATTTGATAGTATTGCCGAATTCGTTTAAAAGCAGAGCTAGCCTGGACAAGGGCCTGATGGGCCGTGTAAACGCATGGTGCCACAGGCCCAAGCTTGAATGCCGGTGGTTCCATGGATGTTTTGTGGGGTTCGGCATCTACTTTAAACCGTAGGTCCGGTCTAATGTGACAGTAAAGCGGTGGTCGTAGGGCTGACAACTTTACCCCACAAAAAGAAACATCTCTGTGTCTCGAAAGCTCTGCCAGCAGGTGACAACCTTGGTCCACCATGGGTATTGTTGCACCATTGATGATGAGGGATGAGTCTTTGCAAAGAATAATATGAATTCTATTTAAAAGATGTAATTTTTTTTATGTATAGTGAATATAAAAATTCCAAATTGCTGTATTTTCTTATCCCTAAAAATCAATATAAAAATTTAATACGTGACTTTTAGGCCTTCCCTATATTACTATTTTCATTAGCAAATCATCTCTTAGGTCTGCGTTCATGATATCGATTCCGCATACTTAAATGCAATCAACTGCAATATAATTAAGTATCATTATAAAAACAATCTCGAATAATTTAATCATCAACAGTGACTCCCGAAAAATCAACATAAGGAAATAAAGGCCTCCTCACGAATTGAAAGCAAACATTACTCAGTTTTGCTCAGTAACTGCTGGCAAATTAGCCCGCGAACGCTAACTTGCAAATGGGGAAGCTAAACAAATACAACTTATCTGAAAGTACCAAGAGTTAAGTTAGTTACCTTGAGTTGGTTTCTCCCAAGAACTCTTAACCATTTCCTCTAATCCTTTCTTGGTGAGATATTCAGCCTTGCTATCTTTTCTCATACCAATTAATGAACTGATAATTATTCACAATGTGCATTTTCTTTGTGGTTCTCTGTGGATTATGCAAATTTTTCATATAAAGAGTTTTTTAATCGACACAATCTTCTAAGCGTTAACACGGACATCGTCGGAATATTTTTAACTTAATTAAGATTGTTTGGAATTATGAATATTTATATGATTTTAAGTTTAATGTTTGCATTGTTCACGTAGATTTAATTGTATATTTCTCGAAGGGATATTAGTTGTTAATTAAAAATAATGAATATTAATAAATCCTTTTTCTGTAAGTTAATTTCAGATTAAGCAAAAGTGATTACTAAATTATCTATAAAGCGAGATTGATTTGTAATGTGTATTAAATTCCGAACTTAATGGGCGAGTGACTGAGCGCTCTGGCGTTTAGTGCCACAGGTTCGAGTTCCGGTGGTAGCATAGGGTGTTTGTAGTGGTTCAGAAATCCAC
>BPLR01018951.1:0-50655 GCA_021605095.1 Caerostris extrusa
GTCCAAGCAATAGGTGGAAGACTACATGAAATATAATAAGAAGTTGCCTGAATTATATCCGCCAAACTAACTAGCCAATCATCTTCTTACTTTGTACGTTCTGGCCAATCCCAATCTAATCATGGAATATGAAACTAGAAAGCACATTTAAAAAATTGTTAGGATTACAAAAACTGTTTTGGCTGAAACTTGGGTATACAAATTAATATTGTTATGGAAGTGCATATGAATTTCACTCTAATTAATGATAGGACATTCATGGAAATATCTTCTATTGAAAATGATACGCTGACTCAAATTTTACTAAAAAGACTATTTCAATAATAAGCTATGAGCTAGTATTTTATGAAGTTGAAATTTATAGATGTTAATGAAGATATTGGAAGTTACACATACCAAAGAACTAGGATAATTCACGTGTTGTTTCTTCTGATACAGGGGTGATAGTCAATAGAAAGGATATTGTTAAAATTATAAATTGATAAATTAGTGATTATTAATTGCAATTTATCGCATTATTTAAAATAAATTATTTCCCAGATAGTTATTTTTTAGCTGTTTTTGTTACTTGGAAAATCACAGTTTGTTTTTGAAACTGTCACAGTGAAGCTTGTTTTCTTTCTTCTTTTTTTATAGTAAGAAACACCCACACCACCCGTCTACTATAACTTTTACCACTGCAAGGCACATGCCTTCGTCTACTACTACTTTACTATACTTATACTTTATTCTATATTAATAGTGTTGCCAGCTTTCACATTATAACAAAAAAAAAATATCAATACATAAAAACGTTTTTGAAACCATAATTTGCCATTTCAATAATAAAAGTAAAGAGCATCAAGTGATGAATTGCTGTCACCATTTGGACAGCAAATTACTGAAGAAGCGAAACAATAATGTATGCACAATTATAAATACATTTACTCTGGATAAGAGTATTAAGAAAAAATTTTATTAAAAGAGCAGCACACTCATGTCCATAAATTAAGGATAATGAAGTTCAGGCAAAGAAAGAGACAGAAGCAAAAACAAATTTGACTTATTTGTAAAAGTCTATTTATTAAACAAAAGGTAAAGAGCAAAAAAGATGCTATATGTTTGACATAATTAATAAAAATTGCGATTTTTACTCCTGGAGCAAATTTCAAAAAAGAACCTATTTACAAAAAAACAGTATAACATGGTTAGTATGTTGGTTTATCTATGATACGTCTGCGGACGATGCAACACTGAGCCTTACGAAACGCTAGGCATGCTGAGTATGCTCAGTATCAATCTCCGAATCTTGGGAATATTACACCACTCATCAAGCAATGCCCTGCATGAGACTGCAAGTTTGACAAGGTGGGGAGGGTTGACGGAGGCTGCACCTCGTCGGCCAAGCATATCCACACATGCTACCTCATTGGATTCAAGTCCGGTGAGTATGCTGGCCAATCCATACGGGTGATATCCTCCAATTGAAAGGCATTCGTCTACAATGTTTGCACAGTTGAGGACGGGCGTTTGTCAGCATCCATAAACAGGGAAATTCAGCGCACTTTGAGCTCCCCGAAACAAACGTGCATGTTGTTCCAGAATGACATCCCGATACGGATGGTGCTATAATCGTTACACTCTGATCTTTGCTCCTAGGTCAGTTCTGGAACCAAGAGGTGAGTCACCTCCCCAAAGCGAGCCATCCTGCACCACCGTAACGGTGTCGTTCAATGGTGTTCTCTTGGTGGTAACGGGTACCTGGCGCTCTCCATATGAAAGTCCGGCGAGAATCAGACTGCAAACTAAACCTGGACTCGTCGGAAAACATCACACAAGACCACTGTTGCGGTGTCCACAATGCATGCTCTCTACTCCAGGTTAATCGCAGGCGACAGTGAGTTGCGGTAAGTGGAACACATCTGACAGGCCTACGAGCATATAGACCAATGTGCCCTAAGCGTCTGTACACGGTCTGCCTTGAAACTGTCGTACCGGTAGCTGAAGAGAGCTGACGAGACAGGTCTGATGCTGTGCTCCGTCTGTTTCTTTTGGCAGTAACTGCTAAATACCGGTCCTCATTCGGCGTTGTAACTCGAGGGGCGACCTGTGCTGTAACATCTACTCACATTACCATCATCTTGGAATCGTTGCCAAAGCCTGGAGATGACACTCTGGGCGATTCAAGTTCCTCGGATACTTCCAGCTGGGTACGTCCACATTCCAGTCGATCCGATAATTCTACCACGTAAAAAAATCATCCAAATGCTTCCTTTGTGCCATAACTATGCGGTTATTGCACTGAAAGGCTTTTAAAGCGCTTGTGAACAATTTTACTTCTTTGCCACCATTCCTTATATACCCCCTCTCTTACACTCTCGTCATTGTGACGTACTATCCGCGCCATCTGGTGGTTTCCTGTAATTTGCATATTCTTCTTAAGATATTGATGAATTCTACAAGTGTTTTTATTTGAAATTCAATTTCTGTGTGATTCTGGATTATATAATTTATAGTTTGCGATTGTAAAACTAGAAAAAAAAAACATTATCAAAATAATTTAGCTAATCTAAGGAAAAAAACTTGCTTTAAAGGAGCTTTGAAAGACGTCAGAACATTCTAATCTGATTCATTCTATTTTTATAGTTTCAGTGTTTTTTTCGAGAGTACTTAGAAAATATCTTTTTTCCTTTCAATGGGCAAACTGAATTTAAGAACTTATTTCAAGTGATTTCTTTTTACTACACATTTACGTCACAACAAATAATTATAAAAAATTTAATCAAAATCAATTAACACATTGCTACAAAGTCATATTTGAAATAATAAAACGTAAAAGCTTTGTGGATAATTCCCTAAAACAGAATTTATAAAGATATATACGTATCATAAAACCAGTATCCACAACCTATAATGTTCTTAAAATTAATACTATCTAATCTAAGGAGAAAACTTACCATTGTAGTAATAGTATTTCATACGTTATATAAAGTTTTTATGATTTATTGTGTTGTAGTACTATTGCGGTAAAAACCAATATATCAAAGTATCCTTTTATTTAATCTTCAACTAACGAAATCGAGAAATAAAATCTTGTCTGACAATAGCTTAACCATGTATTGTTATAAGGCTTCCCCACATAGACTTCATAGAAAACCATTCTTTCTCCAACCCCAGGTAGTAATCTGTTGGAAATATTTCCTATCAATGGTCTGAAAAGACCCCAAAAGAAAATAGAGATAAAAATCGGATATGTCTTGTGCTTTGAAAAAGTTCGGGGAGAAAACAGCCGCAATAGAGACTTCCAAAGAACTATGAAATGAAGGTAACTTCTTCTGCAACAGTTTTATTTTTCTCATAGAAAGAGAATATGACTCTCATATCTTTTATTTCTTTCAAAAATTCTAGAGAAAAACTGCAAACAAAGAAACTAGAAAAAGTTGCACAAACATAGCAAATATTATAATTTTCAACCGCTCATGAAGAAGTACGAAATAGTTAAAAAAGTAGACCTTAAACGTGATTCTTTTTTGAAGTGCAATCAGTAGATTTTAAAATTACGTATAAAATACTTATAATAATAAATATTTTATAATAGAAATACTTATAATATACACTGAAGTGACAAAAAAAGTCATGGGATAGCAATATGCAAATTTTCAAATGGCAGCATCGCGCGTAGAACAGTATAAAGGTGCCAAGTGCGTTTCGCCACAGGAGCTTTCATTTCTGTTCAAGTTATTCATGTGAAGAGGTTTTGACGTGATGATGACTGCACGACGGGAATTAACACAATATGAACGCGGAATGTTGGGGAAAGCTAGATGCATGGGTCATGCCATTTCGAAATCGTTAGGGAATTCACCATTCCCAGATCCACTGTGTCAAGAATGTGCCGAGAGTATGAAATTTCCAGGCATAACATCCCCACCATGGACAGCGCAGTGGTCGACAGCCTGCACTTAACGACCGAGACCGGCGACGTCTGCAAAGAGTCGTAAATTCTAACAGACAAGCAACACTGCGTCAAATAACCGCAGAAATCAATGTGGGACGTACAAGGGACTTGTCTGTTAGAACTGTGCGGAGAAATTTGGCTTTCTTGGGCTATTCCAGCAGAAGACCGACTCGAGTGCCTTTACAGACAGAACGACATCGCTTGCAGCGACTCTCGTGGGCACGTGAGCATATCGGTTGGTCCCTAGATGAATGGAAAACCGTGGCCTTGTCCGATGAGTCACGATTTCAGTTGGTAAGAGCTGATGGTAGGGTTCGAGTGTGGCGCAGACCCCACGAAGCCATGGACCCAAACTGTCAGTAAGGCACTGTTCAAGCTGGTGGTGGCTCCGTAATGGTGTGGGCTGTTTTTCATGGCATGGACTTGGTCTCTGGTGCGACTGGACCGAACATTGACTGGAAATGCTTATGTTCAGCTACTTGGAGATCACTTGCAGTCATTCATGGACTTCATGTACCCAAACAACGATGGGATTTTTATGGATGACAATGCGCCATGTCACCGGGCCACAACTGTTCGCGATTGGTTTGAAGAACATTCTGGACAATTCCAACGAAAATGATCTGGCCACCTAGATCACCCGACATGATCCCATCGAGCATTTATGGGACATCATCATCGAGAGGTCTGTTCGTGCCCAAAATCCTGCACCATCAACGTTTTCACAATTATGGACGTCTATCGAGACAGCATGGCTCAATATTCCTGCAGAAGACTTCCAACGACTTGTTGAGTCCATGACGTCGAGTTGCTGCACTTCGCCGGGCGAAAGAAGGAAGGCCGACACGATATTAAAAGGGTATCCCATGACTTTTGTCACTTCAGTGTATATTATAAGTATTTCTATTATAAATATTTATTATTATAAGTATTTTATTCATAATTTATAATCTACTGATTGCACTTCAAAAAGAATCACGTTTAATTTCTACTTTAATTATTTCGTACTTCTTCATGAGCGGTTGAAAATTATAATATTTTCTATGTTTGTGCAACTTTTTCTGGTTTCTTTTGTTTGCAGTTTCTCTAGTAGAATTTTCAAAGAATTTTAAAGATATGAGTCATATATTCTTTCTTTCAATAAGAAAAATAAAAATTGTTGCAGAAAAGAAGTTTACCTTCATTTCATAGTTCTTTGGAAGTCTCTATTGCGGCTGTTTTCTCCCCAACTTTTTCAAGCACAAGACATATCCGATTTTTATCTCTATTTTCTTTCGGGGTCTTTTCAGACCATTGATAGGAAATATTTCCAACAAATTACTACCTAAGGTTGGAGAAAGAATGGTTTTCTGAAGTCTATGTGGGAAGCCTTATAACAATTACATGGTTAAGCTATTGTCAGACAAGATTTATTTCTACGATTTCGTTATTGAAGATTAAATAAAAGGATACTTTGATATATTGGTTTTTGCAATAGTACTACAACACAATAAATCATAAAAACTTTATATAACGTATGAAATACTATTACTACAATGGTAAGTTTTCTCCTTAGGATTTGGTAGTATTAATTTTAAGAACATTATAGGTTGTAGATACTGGTTTTATGATACGTATATTAATCTTTATAAATCTGTTTTAGGGAATTATCCACAAGCTTTACGTTTTGTTATTTCAAATATGACTTTGTAGCAATGTGTTAATTGATTTTGATTAAATTTTTATAATTATTTTGCTGTGACGTAAATGTAGTAAAAGAAATTCCAAATTTTGAAATAGTTTTTAAATTCAGCTTTTAACTGTGCATTGAAAAAGAAAAAAAAATATTATTTTACACATTTGAAAAAAAAATACTGTTCTTAAAATAGAATGAATCAGATTAGGAATAAGTTCTAACATTCTTTTCCATAAAGCCTCTTTAAAGGTTTTTTTTTTTAGATTAGCTAAATTATTTTGAATTTTTTTCTAGTGTTTTTTTCTCAAGTTTTACACTCATGGATCACTCATTTTCATGGCTAAAACTCATTCATGGATTTCTCATAAATTAAGGATAATTCAGAATCACACAGAAATTGAACTCTAAAATAAAAATTTAACCTGTAGAATTATCACACACATCTTGAAGAAGAATATGCAAATTACAGGAAACCACCAGATGGCGCGGATAGTACGTCACAATGACGAGACTGTAAGAGAGGGGTATATAAGGAATGGTGGCAAAGAAGTAAAATTGTTCACAAGCGCTTTAAAAGCCTTTCAGTGCAATAACCGCATAGTTATGGCTCAAAGGAAGCATTTGGATGATTTTTACGTGGTAGAATTATCGGACGACTGGAATGTGGACGTACCAGCTGGAAGTATCCGAGGAGCTTGAAATCACCCAGAGTGTCATCTCCAGGCTTTGGCAATGTGATTCCAAGATGATGGTAATGTGAGTAGATGTTACAGCACAGGTCGCCCCAGAGTTACAATGCCGAATGAGGACCGTATTTAGCAGTTACTGCCAAAAGAAACAGACAGAGCACAGCATCAGACCTGTCTCGTCAGCTCTCTTCAGCTACCCATACGACGACAGTTTCAAGGCAGACCGTGTACGGACGCTTAGGGGGCACATTGGTCTATATGCTCGTAGGCCTGTCAGATGTTTTCCACTTACCGCAACTCACTGTCGCCTGCGATTAACCTGGGTAGAGAGCATGCATGTGGACAACGCAACAGTGGTCTTGTGTGGTGTTTTCGACGATTCCAGGTTTAGTTTGCAGTCTGATTCTCGCCGGACTTTCATATGGAGAGCGCCAGGTACCCGTTATCACCAAGAGAACACCATTGAACGACACCGTTACGGCGGTGCAGGATGGCTCGTTTGGGGAGGAATTATTCTTGGTTCCAGAACTGACCTGCATGTTCAGAGTGTAACGATGACAGGCCACATCTATAGGGATGTCATTCTGGAACAACATGTACGTTTGTTTCGGGGCGCCATGGGTGCTGAATTTCTGTTTATGGATGACAACGCCCGTCCTCACCGTGCAAACATTGTAGACGAATGCCTTCAATTGAAGGATATCACCCGTATGGATTGGCCAGCATACTCACCGGACTTGAATCAATAGAGCATGTGTGGAATATGCTTGGCCGACGAATTGCAACCCGTCAAACCCTCACCACCTGTCAACTGGAACTTTTTGGAGGGCATTGCTTGATGAGTGGTGTAATATTCCTCAAGATCAGATTGATAATTTGATACTCAGTTGCCTAGGCGTTGTAAGGCCTGTATTGCATCGTCGGGGAGACATACTCCATATTAACCATCATACCAACCATGTTATACTGTTTTTGTAAATAGGTTCTTTTTTGAAATTTGGTCCAGGGTGTAAAAATCTGGCAATTTTTATTAATTATGTCAAACATATAGCATCTTTTTGCTCTTTACCTTTTGTTTAATAAATAGACTTTAGAAATAAGTCAAATTTGTTTTGCTTCTGTCTCTTTCTTTGCCTGAACTTCATTATCCTTAATTTATGGACATGAGTGTATATAAATATATATATATATATGTATATAAATGTCATTATCAGTGGCGCAACAGCTCCATGGTCGGCCAAGACAAATCTGCCTACAGATTTTGAGACAGGAGATGTGTTTCTTTTTACTGGATATTGTTGCCTTTATATGGCTGTATTGCCTTCGAAAAATTCATAACAACTTTAGTGTTTGAGTATTCCTCTGACAAAGAAAAATAAGTAAATGCCCGCAATTGTTGCTAGCTTTTATACTCTGCTAGTTGTGTAGTAAAGCTGTTCGTTGTGACTGAACTTAACACTCATTGACTGTGAAAATGTAATCCCTTTTTTTTATTTTATTAAGTAATCTACAGTCTTAATTCAAAATGATGGGATAATTTTTTTTAGAATTACTTCCTTTTTTTGTTCTTGCAAAAGTGTGTAGTTAAAATAATGGATAAAATCAATTACTTTTAGGGCACCGTTTTTTATAATATTTCTTGGTTTGTTTAAATGAAATGAAGATGATGGGTTTCACCGAAAAAAAGTCTCATCAGCAAAACCTTCCATGTATTTTATAAAGATATTTAAATAGTGTATAAAGTTATAACTCCAATTAATGTATCAGAGCCTATGTCTTCCATCTCCAGGTATATTGAAAGTGCATTTAAGATCTTCAAAGAATTATGATTTAATAGTCAACTTCTACTGAATATTTATTTCTGTTGCTAATGTGGAATATAGTTACTCTGCTAAATTGTGTACTGAAGTTGTTTGATGTGACTGAAGTTAACACTCACTGGCTGTTACCAAATTTTAATCCCTTTCTTATTTTTGTATAAAGGAATCTTCATTCGAAGTTTCGAACTGATGGGATAATTTGTTTAGAATTTCTTCAGTTTATTGTATTAGTTAAAAGTGTGTAGTTAAAAAAAGGTTTCAGTTTATTGTTCTCGCAAAAGTGTGTAGTTAAAAAAAGGGATAAAATCAATTACTTTTTATGACATCCATTTTTAAAATTTTTCTTCGTTTGCTTTAATGAAATGAAGATGATTGGCTTTACCGAAAAAAGGTCTCGTCAGCAAGGTTTATGTGTATTATAAGCTATTTAAATAATATTAAAAGTTATAACATCAATTTACGTACCAGAACTTATAGCGTCCCTCTCAGGTATATTGAAAGTACATTCAAGATCCACAAAGAATTACAGTATGATTTAATAGTCAACTTCTACTCAAACTTTCTTTCTGTTTCAGAAGTGGAATATGACTCATCTCTTTTCTTCTCTGAAAAGTTCTTCCCTCTCTCCAGCGGATAGTGACAATGGCTCACGTTGGCTGGAGAGTTATATTTCTTAATGGATTGGATTCAGAGAACGTTTCATTTGCATCTTCCTAGAAGAGGAATATTTCACGAGATCATCTCGCATTTGAATCTAGTTTTTCCATTACTACTTCCCACACCCCAGAAGAAGCCTTCAAAATGAAATACAGTGAAAATAGAGTAAAGCCGCCAGAGATTGAAATTCACCCGTAAGAGGGTGAATGTCGAGACAAAACTTTCGCTCTCCCCCGAGCAATCAATGCAAACCCTGCACCGTAATTAAATTTATCTGGAGTTTTACTCTTTTATGGAGCCATGCTGCTAATGGATCACACCGCTGATGAATCCCAATGAATTTTTCTTCCATAAATATGTTTCTGAATCAGGAAAAGGTAAATAATAAATAACCTCTCCCCCCACCGTGGCCTTGTATTGGTGTAGTATTCTTGAAGCATTCGAAAATCTAGAATAAGCTGATTATTTTGACTTAGTTATGAATTTATTCAAATGTATTCTAGATTTTTAAATCTAGAATCTATTCCAGCGTATTGCTGCTTTGAATTCCTTGTCACTGGAATCGACCCATGGTGTCTTTCTACCGTAGCAATTCGTTGTAAGAGGATTGCAATCAAGCGATAAAGGGATTCAAAGTCTCGAGGATTCCACTTCGGACCAAGTTGCAACAACACCAAAAAATATTTAGTTTCCAAATACGGCATTCAATATTTTTAATTAAGAAACAGTGCCACTCCAGTATTGACTTATATCGATACAAATTCTTTGAAAGTTTCATAAATCAAACATAATCATACAGATGAGTTTCTTAGAAGGCATATTTTAATTCAAGATATGGACACAATTTTTTCTCTTCTTATATGCAGATTTGTTATAATCTGATTTCCGGTTTGGGTTGTACTTTAATGAAACGCATGGCGTTTATATTTCAGTTAAAAATTCTTTTAAGAGAAACATAAAACTGAATGAAATCGTGTCTTGTATACTTAGAGAATATAAAATTTTATATTTTTAGTAAAATTCATTTCAACACACTTTATTTCAAATATGAAAGGAAAACTATGTCTCCAAAAAAATTAAGTCTAGAGGGAAATTTTTCATCCAAAAGATATTAAGAAAATTAATATCTTTTAGAAATATTATCGTTTATATATAAAAAAAAGATTTTGTTAAAAATAACAACGAAATTTACTTCAAATTGTGAAGCTTTGTGAGATATAAATGATGCGAGATTCCAAAACTTCAGAATAAAGAGAATATTCTCATATAATATTCTATTCTTCTCAAACAGTTAGATTTATCAAGGACTTATTTTGCAATGTTGTAGAAAAACAGATGCAGACATTCCGTTCTCGACCAATAAAAGGAGCAGATAAAATGTGCTTTCTGAAATAAAATTTTATTATGAAAAATATAGAAAAATCTGGCCAAGAAATAGTCATTTTTTTTTTTTTGTAAAAAGACTCATGAGATCAAAAAAAAGAATTTTTTGATATGTCAGTTCCACTGTAATCAGTTATACGAAATTCATTTTTGATTTGATTGAAAAAGGAAGAGCTGTACATTAAAAATGAGTTATTTATTATAAAGTGATATTGGAAAAAGCACTACAAAAATGTTCAGTTTTTGGGAAAAAAAGACAGCTCGAATGACAATAGGGCAACTGAAGAATTCTATTCTGCAGTAATCACCAAAGCATGTTGTGCAATGCATATGTCTGTCTTTATACTCCATTCAATTCACTTCCATTCCATTCATTCAGCCTCAAATTCCTATATCTACATAATAAATATGAAACAAAGACACCTACTTCTAACTTAACTTCAATTAATATTTCCTAACATTGGACTTAAACCATTTAAAAATACAATAGCCAAATTTAAAGGGTCGTTTGAATGATTGGAAATGTCGAAACATATTTAATTAATTGACATATATTTAATTTAATTAAAAATATTTATAAGCATATTTAGAATTTAATTCTATTAGCGAAATATTATGCAGTCAAATTTCAATTTAAAAATACAAATAATATATAAAAATGCTTTTAAAATTAATAAAAAATTTATCTAAAAGTTAAATCAAATATTCATTTCCATTTAAGGTCAGTTTCAGTTTTAAAAACTGAAATTTCAAGTTTAGTTACTATCTATTTATTTAAAAGCATTAAGCATTTTACAACATATTAAATGCTTTTAAATAAATTAGCAATAAGCATTTAATTATATGCATCCTCTAAGAATAATATTTATTAATTTTAATATATGTTAGAAAAATCAACAGGGTAATAATACCTTACGAAAAATAGGGTTCTAGAGTTTTGGTTTGTTTAAAAACAGTTTTTCTGGAATGGAATAATACTAAGAATTGGCATTTATATAAAAGTGGGAATTTTATTTCCTTTAACAGCAATACATGCATAGAGCAATTTTAAGCTGTATATTATAGGAAATAAACCAACATTATGGTACAAATAACCCGTGCTACGTGATATATTAAAATGATGGATCATAAAAGACGTGCCCTGAGAACGAAGTAGCTATAACTACGTGACATATAAGAATGGTCTTCGATGCTTTGCATCTAATGCATTGAAAACTTCGATACTTGGAAAAAAAAGAAAGGAGATAACGTTGAAAAATAGTAAGTATACCCAGTCAAAAGTAACAAATCTATCATTTCTGATGAAATTTGGATACCACATTAAAACATACTTTGAAAATTTTTTCACATTAAAAAGTAATTCAGCTTCTAGCTTAAGTTAGTTTGTTAAGATGAGTAATTCGCTTTTTAAAAACAGAAGGCTATATAATTTGCTTTCGCTCTAAAAATGAGTAGAAAATATCTTCATGTTTGAATTAATAAATTCCTGCATTAATGGTAAGTACTTCAAAATACCAACAATAAATATTCTCTTTAATGGAGATATAGGATTTATGTGTACAAGATTTACTTTGTATATTTATCACGAACTTATGAATCATTAATATGCAGCACGTATTTGAGTCAGAGTTTTTTAATGAGAAGATTTGTTACAAATACATGTCTCTTCAAAATAAATCTATGTTTTAATTAATTTATTGAAATTCCAGCTTTTAAATCGTACAACAATACGTGTTATACGATTATTTTGTTTTCGCAATTTTACCTTACTAAATTGTTACTGAATATTCAGAAATAAATAATTTATGTCCAGATATTCTTAAAATATATACAAACATTTTCACATAAAATTTTGAATTAATTTGTTAATATGACTGCAACGTTTAGGCTTATATTAGACCTATAACGACTTCAAGAAGAGGGCCACTTCCAGGTTCATGGGAAAACTTTTTAATTTTTATTTACAAGCATTATATAGTACACATATATACAGAAATCTATTTACCAAAAAAATGAAAATTAAAGATAATTTGATTCACTAGTGCAGTTCTCACTCCAAAGATGGAGATTTTCAGAGTTCTTGAGTCTACGACGAATCTATTGCACTGGTCGGCGGCAAACCTTAATTATCACATGATTCGATACACTAAACCACAAGGAACTCACTTTGTAAACAGGCGGAAAACTCCGACCTGTTCAGTCACTTCAGAAAAAAAAAAGCAACACTTTTGGTCGACTCGTCGCAGAACTCTCCCTCTTCTTCTGCAAAAATCTCCTTTTAAGACAATCCATCATCAGCTTCCCTCAGTTCTCATTCATGACATTTCTCAGCTCATGGTCTATCACCAATCACGATGGAACAACTCATGGTATATCAATTGGTTGATATTGAATTTGTAATTGTTTCGGCCTGTGAAGGTCGCACAGACATTCGCTAATTATCAGTCTCATTATATACAACAAAGTTAAGTCGGCCTGCCCGAATGCGCATCGACGTTGATGATCGGTGCTGCAACAGCAACCCCAATCCAAATATCTGAGGAACCCGGCTGATGCACTAGCACACATGCCAGCCAGTTAACCGTGTTACTAACCCCTTCCGTAGGGTCATGACCTATTCCCATTTATTTAAAATAAAATTCACAATCTTGGTTACAATGGTTTGTGATACAAATACAACAAACAGACACACAAAGATTAAATACATAGATAAGAGACAAATATACAAATATCCTTGTATGTTGGATATACGTACAATTAAGCATACACACTAGTAATACAGATAAATACAGCATAAAAATTACATATAGAAAAGATTAATATACAAGTTTCCCTTGGTGCACTAATGGTATATGAGGTTGATGTTTTTTACATCAAAGTTTTATGCCCAATAGCAAGGAAAGTTTTAGTCACTGTTGGGCTGGAGTGAGGCTTGTAACTTAGAGTTCATTATTTCCCTCAGGCCAGCCCTGGAGATCTTGTTGAAAAGAATAAGTTCAAGTTGCACGGATTGATAGTTCTTAGGGAAATATTTCAGTCTGATGTCATTCCACTGGGGACAGTCATATATGATATGATTCCTGTCCTCCAGTATGTGACCACAGGAACACTCAGCGCTTTTTGCCAAAGAATCTTTCCTGATAAACCCCGATACAGCCTTGCCCTGTCATCAGTTGATTGGTGAAAAAGTCACCTTGTATGCGAGAGGTCTTTACTTCAGGGAAAAGTGTAAAAAGACCTCTGGTCCTTTGTTGGAATGGGACCAACGGTCCTGCCATTGAGCCACAATCTCCTTCTTGATGAGCTTTTTAATGTAGGCAATGTCGTAGTTAGAAATATGGTCTATGCTATCTCTATTTGTGGCTACTTTGGCATATTCATCTGCTTTCTCATTTCCCTCAAAGCCTTCGTGAGTTTTAATCCAGTACAGATGAGTAATGCCATTGTAGTTGGATATTTTTCTTTTATTTGCGAAATATGAATATCTATGTTATTTAGGTTGCTGATTGCCTGCAACACTGATCTTGAGTCAGGATGATGCTAGAGAGCTGTAGATTGTTGTTAATGGCGAAGTCGATGGCAGCTTCGATGGCCATGCGTTCGGCTGAGTAGACCGTTTCATGGTCACTCAACCTGAAGCCATGGCAGTAAACTTCTAAGCCTTTATCATACACCACAAAGGCGCTTCCCACTCTATTATTCATCTTTGACCCATCAGTATAGATCAGTGTGCCTGCAGTATCATTTTTACAATTGAAATAATTCCAGCTGAAAGCAGCTTTTTCTCAGGGTGGAATTATGGGCTTCTTATAATTGAAGGATTGTGGCTGAATGACCGTGTTCTGGATTGAGAAGGACTGACTTCCTGTCTTGAGCTTGAAGATGGTCGCCGAAAACTTAAGCTTGATATCAAGTGGGGAGTACCTGCCAGGACTTGCAGTGCCTCCGTGGAAACCGTCTTGTAACATTTGGGGATATTTATCAGACCAGACCTTTGCAATTGTAGAATCTTAAGATTTTGCTTGACCTTGTCCTGGCACCAGATTTCATGACCATATGAGATAATTTTTTCAGTAACAGTATAGTAAATCTCTTTTTTAACCCTAGGATTCAATCCCCAGGTTGCTCTGGAGATCCCATAGAGCTTGTGTTGTAGGCTATTGATTTTATCTTGAATGTTGGTCAGATGAAAGTTCCAGTTTAGTTTGGCATCGATGAAGACACCTAGATATTTTAGGTGCTTTGTATATTTTATTCTATTGTCCGCTATTGTAATGGAGGGAATATGGGAGTATCTTTTGAAGACAGGATTGTAAAGAAGCTTTTTGTGTGATTTATGGTCATGTTGTTTTCTCTGGTCCAGGTGTCCAGGATGTTCAGTGCTGGTCTACTATTTACTGTGAAGCAATAGGATGCCGGAGCTTTAAGCATAATAAGGATATCATCTGCAAGGGCCTGTACTTTGGCATTGGGCCCAAAGTCGGTTTCCAGAAGGTCGTTGATGAAAACATTCCAGAGTATGGGTCCTAGGCTTGAGCCCTGTGGTATCCCCTTATTGTAGTCCTTGGTTTGTCCATCTAGGTGAACTCTCCTATCATGTAAGAAGTTTGCAATGATTCTTTTAAGATAGCTGGGAATGGTAAGTCTGTGAAGTTTGTTTAGGAGCACTGCCCAGTCAACCGAGTTGAATGCATTCGACATGTCAATGGATATTAGACATGTCAACTGCTTATCCTCCTTGGCTGATTGGTGAAATTTCGGTATATTGTTAAGGGCTATTATTGTAGACCTGTTTTTCCTAAAGCCATATTGTAGATCACTGAGTATTTCATCTTTTTCTAGATGATAGGAGAGCCGGTCGGATAAAAGTTTGTCAAGTATCTTCCCCCAACATGGTAGAATGCAAATTGGGCGGAAGTGTGAGGGGTGGTCCAAATCCTTGCCCTCCTTGTCAATGAGGACAACTCGGGCTATTTTCCATAGCACCGAGAAGATGCCCCTACCAACAAGGATGTTAAAAAGTTCCACGAACCACTTTTTGTTTGCAAAGAAGATCTCTTTTATAAGTTCACCTGGGAGCCCATCAACTTCCACAACTTTGTTTGGTTTAATGTAAAGGATGATTGCTTCAATTTCTTGCGTATTGAATTTATTAAAATCATCTTGGGAGTCTATGCCTGTGATATTTGAGATACTGTTGGACCACGGAAAGTGATAGTTAATGATTTCTGAGTTTGACTCGTCTATTGTCTTGGAGGGAATGCCTTGTGCATTTACAATTGGCTTTCTTATTGGGCATCTTTTCTTTTTGTTAGTGATTATTTTGAAATTGTTGCCAAAGAGACTATTGTTAGTTATGGCGTTAATGAATTCCTTGAATTTGCTTCTATTAGTGCTTAATATTAATTTCTTGTATGATGCTTGGCAGTGCTTATAGTGGAGTTGCTTAATTTGCCTGAGGTTTGGGTCATTCTTTTTTTGAAAAAAAGCCTTCTCAGGGCTCTTGTTTTACTTCGTTTGATTTGCAATTCAACTGCTGGTCCAACAGAAGGAGCTTTTCTTTTTCCTAATGATGTTTTATTGGTTGGCAGGTTTCTGATAGCTGCCTGAAAAATTAACTCCTGAATAGAGTTCAATTTTTGCATTGAGTTCGTTGGTGGTAAGATCATCAAGGAACAAATTGCCTCCAATGATGTTGGCAATGTTGACCTTAATTTTCATCCAGTCAATAGACCTCATAAAGACTTTATTATTATTTGGTGGTACGGAGCCAGGAGGATCATAATATACAAATAACATGTTGTAGTCACTATTTGTTATTTCATCACTAACTCTGACGTTGATGTTATCATTGATATTCTTGGTGATCAGCAGGTCTACCCAGCTGTCACCTCTGCTTGATGAGAATGTTGGAGGGGTGTTTGGACCATTTTCAATGTTTATGTCCATTTGGTGACAAAAGGACAGCAGCTTGCTACCCCTTTCGTCCAGATCTCTCTGGCCCCAAATTCTCGATTTGGCATTGAAATCTCCCAAGATGATAAAAAAGAAAGGTTGTCATATTTGATGATAAATTTCTTTAAGTTATCCAGATTATTGTCTATGTTATTACTCGGAGAGCAGTAGACGGAGGCTATTATCGTATTTTGGTTATGCAGTTGAGTCATGATGATTACAAGTTCTTCATTAGAATAAATAAGCTGGCTATTGTAATTAGATTTGATTACAATTGCTGCTTTAGGTGATTCCTGAGATTGGACTATGGTGTAGTTTATAGGGATGTTGATGATTTTATTGTCAAGATGATATTCAGTCTCATTATATATGATACCGAATATCTGCTATCAGATTTGAGTGACAGGTTGTTCTCATTAGTACAAAACATGTATTGCATGTAATATAACTACCCACAATAAATCTCGCCTGCTGTGAAATTTGAGTGATGGGTTTATTGTATATTTTTCAAATAACATGCATTCCTCTCTCCTGGGAATGAAATGACATAAAACTCTTCTCGTGAGAAAAAAAAATTCTGCAATGATATTATAAATATTTCCTTCAATGATAGTATCACCAAATCTCTTGAAAGGCCTATGCTCCACGACCGTAGTGCACTACACAGCACATTCATACAGCGAAGAATTCAAATTAACATAATGAATATTAATTTCCCACAGTTACATAAAAAAAATTTCATCAAAAGAAGAAAAGTTTAAGATAATTAAAAATAACAGGTACCAATACATACTTTTTCTATTAAGTTGTTATGAACGTGTGAATAGGCAATAACAATAGAATTTATAAAGTGTTTACGTTATTTTCAGCGAATTCTCATCTAAACAAAGCTTTTGCATAATTAAGCCTGTAAATGTTTATTTTAAAAATCCTTTGATGAGTATATGCTGCAAAACAAAAGAATCGGAAAATTTGTTTAAGCAAGCTTTTTAAAAAAAAAACAATTGGAATATGCGTGCTTGTAGTAATTCACGATATACACAATGAATAACGAAACGTGAAATGGACTGCTATGAATTGCAGTAACCAATGAGTTGGATTATCTATAAGAATGCGAACAAACACAATTAAATTTGACATCTTTACCACTTAAAATATAATAGTGAAAAGCCTCAATTATGCTTCTTTAATTTAACGTACATTCTAATTACTTTCAAACAAACTCTATCTTTTCTCTAGACAACAACTATAGAAAGAAATTGTGTGTTTATTTCACATGATTTCTTTAAACCTCTAATCATCATCAAACACAGGACACAAATTACGTTTTCAGTCGAATCGAAAGCATCTCGTGCGTACTTTTTACTGGAAAAAAAGTGTAAAAGCAGGTTTCTCCAAGAGAGTGGAGAAGAAAAAAAAATAAAGAGTGGAGAAAAGAAAAAGGAAAGTGACGAAATTGAAAAGTGGAATTGCTGAGTCAGTAAGATGGGCAACTAATCTTTTATTGAAGGCAGACGGGAGAAGAATTAAATAGAATTCTGGAATGCGCAAAAAGAACTCATTTAATTCTGGCCAGTCAGTGGTAATTGGCGTTGCAAAAGGCTGATGCTAATGGATAGAGTCATTGCCATCAGCTTTCTTATCTACGAAGTGCAGGAACTGCTTTCCCTTTTGCCGGGATCTTTCTGTTTCTTTTTTAAGATCTCAAAAATTCCACAATTGTAATATTAGGAACAATAAATGTGCAGTGTGTGCTGAGGAAAATTATTCCGAAAGAATTGCCGAAGAAAGGAGAATCCAGCTGTTTTGTTGGTGGATTTTTGTAATGAAGAGATTAAATATTATTCGCCATCAAGAACTTAAAGATATATATATGTGTGTCTGTGTGTGTGTGTGTGTGTTTGTATGTATGTATGTATGTGTGTGGTGTATATGTATGTGTATTTTGTGTGTCGTATGTTTGTGTGTGTGTGTGTCGCATGTTTGCGTATGTGTGTGTCGTATGTTTGCGTATGTGTGTCGTATGTTTGCGTATGTGTGTGTCGTATATTTGTGTATGTATTTGTCGTAGGTTTGTATGTGTCGTTAGGTTTGTGTGTGTCGTACGTTTGTGTATGTGTGTGTCGTATGTTTGTGTATGTTTGTGTCGTATGTTTGTGTATGTTTGTGTGTGTCGTATGTTTGTGTGTGTGTCATATGTTTGTGCGTGTGTGTGTGATGTATGTATATGTGTGTGTGTCGTAAGTTTTTGTGTGTGTGTCGTATGTTTGTGTATGTGTGTCGTATGTATGTGTGAGTGTGTATGGTGTGTTTGTGTGTGTGTGGTGTGTTAGTGTGTGTCGTGTACTTGTGTGTGTCGTGTACTTGTGTGTGTCGTGTGCTTGTGTGTGTCATGTTTGTGTATGTGGGTAGGTATTTAAGTTTTCAACGGGTCCACACAATCATTTTAAAAGTTCGGTTGATGTAATTTTAGCATTAGATAAATTGTTTCAGTTTCAGAAGTATGGCATTAATAAAGAGAACTGAAGTCACAAAATGTACTTCCCCTTTGTTGCATTTGAGAAAGATACATTAAAAAAGAGTAGATTTTTTAAAATCTACTCTCATTGAAGAATTTTTTAAATTAAAAAACTAATTTAACTTTTTGACTGATAGGCTTTAAAGTGGAAAAAATATATATGTACAAAACATAATACTTACTTATTTGATCTCTAAGTGAAAAAGATGAGTTACGAATGAAAAGCTTTTATACATTCAGGTGTTTTAATAAACATCGAAAACTACAATATATGGACAATGAAATTATTTATTTCATAAAGCCTAATTAAATAATGAAATATATCCAACAAAGATTAGTTTTTAAAATCGTCATTGAGGTATTGCTTTATTGATTGTATATCTATTGTATTAAGAAAAGAATTGGAAAAAAAGTGGAAAAAATATAAATGTACAAAACATAATACCTACTTATTTGATCACTAAGTGTAAAAGATGAGTTACGACTGAAAATATTTTATACATTTAGATGTTTTAATAAACGTTGAAAACTACCACATATAGACAATAAAAAATTCTCGCCAGTTTCAAAATACCTACTTATTTGATCACTTAGTGTAAAAGGCGAGAGAAAAGGCAATGGAAATTCCTCGCCAGCTTCAAAATATCACCTTACGTTCTTCAAAACTCAGAGTTTTGATTAAGAGTAAGCGAAAACACTGATATAATTTTCTGACTGATAGGCGTTATTGATTGTATATCTATTGTATTAAGAAAAGAATTTGATAAAAGTGGAAATAATAAAAGTAAAATAATAAAAGTCACAGTTTAGATAGAGAGCACAGTAACATTTCTGATTTCTCTTTTTTTTTTTTCTTTTGTAGAAATCTATTCAGAGGGAAAAAATTCTGTTAATTTAAATCACAGTGTTATTATAAAGAAAGGTTGCAAAAGTTCTTAAAACTTAGTTTCAACCACGGGTATACGTCATTTCTCACAAGAAGTACGTCCCAACGTCTTATTCAGCATTTATGCTACAGCCTGTTACAGAAAAATGAGTGATTAGTCGATAATTCCTATCTTCACAATTTCGCATTCCATCTTCCCATTTAGTACACCTGAAGTCTTATGACGTTTCAGTTACCTGAAAGCATGCTTTATAGAGAAGATGTTCTATTTTCACCCTGTAGATTAGAAGAACTGAAACTTCCTACACGTATGCAACATCTCAACAATTCAATTATGAGCAGGTGTCGAAGACTCAGTCGCAATATATCAGTTATTACTTCTTCATCATGATAGATACATTCATTAAACACTATCAATGATTCGTTTTTCTACACAGTTTTCTTTCCTTCTGAGTTCCACGTGAGATCACTTCTAGATGCATTAATTAATTGCATAACATATTTATTTCATGCTTAAAGCCGTTATACATATCTGTAATATTCGTTTTATAATGTTCAGCTGTTCTTAATGATC
Organism: Caerostris extrusa; assembly: GCA_021605095.1. Taxonomy (NCBI): domain Eukaryota; kingdom Metazoa; phylum Arthropoda; class Arachnida; order Araneae; family Araneidae; genus Caerostris; species Caerostris extrusa. The sequence continues at coordinate 20,095 of BPLR01018951.1, forward strand.
GTCAACATTGCCAATATTGTTTAATTATTACCAATATTGCTGCCAATATTGTTTTATTGAATTATGTTACGATAGAAAATATTTGCAGCGCTGTCTTTCTCGGAGACTTTTGAAACTACATATTTATATATTTCGTTATGCATTTTATCTTGTCTTTCAATGCATACCATGCAGATCTGGTATTCATCTGACTAATAGTGTTTCCTCTAAATTGCTTGGAACAGGGATGCAGTAAGTATAACCACCGCAATCTATTTTTATTTATTAGTAAATAAGAACTTGGATACCTAATAATTTTACATATTTTAAGAAGAGAACAATAATTTGAAAACAAATAAATTTTCTTTTTTAAACTCGATATAGAAATTTTGAAAGGAATTTTTACTCGAAAGATAATCATTATTCGTAAAAGGATCAATAATTACTACGTTTTCCTTTACGAAATTTATTCAGATTACTATTTATCAGCATTTATAGTGCGACTTAATCAGCACTTATAGCAAAAATAGTGCAAATTAATCAGCACAATCAGCACTTACACTGCGATTTAAAAAAGCTAAATCAAATTATTCTTATCACAGAAGTTACAGAAAACTGAAAAAAAAAAAATATTTCAAAGTTAAAATTATATGGTTTTATTTCTTGAAATATGAAGATATATGTAAATAAATATTTTTTTCTTGTATTATTATTTCTTTTGTGCCATTTTCTCATACAGAGTTTCAAAAATATGTTGACTGGCCATGCAGAATATTTACAGTTTGATAAAAAAAAACTGATCTTATTTTTGCAGCACATATTTTTATTCTTTCAACAAGCAACTGAAACATAAATTCGTCCAAAAAAATCAAAAGGAATCTTTCAAGTGGTTTTTCATTGAAAATATTTGTTTACATCTCTTTTTTTTCTTCGAAAAACGGATTTGTTTCTATCCAATTTTTTTTTTTTTTTTTTTTTTTTTTTTTTTTTGGATTTTGGAAAAAGCACATTGCGTTTCTATGTGTTTAAAAAAACAGAAAATATATGCTTTCAATCTATATAGAATTCAAACCAGAAATAATGAAAAAATATATATATTCATACGGAAAAAGGCTCAAAGTGCGCGTTTATTCTTGCAGAAAAATTAAAAAATGTTTATTTTAATAATGTTGCATAATTAATTTTCACTTATGTTTTACTTCCTTAATTGTTAAATCATCATTTATAAATTCTGAATTACATTAATTGATCTGCCTATTTAAATAAATATACTTAAATTACCAATATACTTAAATTGTTTTTGAATGTACTTAATATAAATTTAAATTTTGTTTCTCTAAACACTTTAGATATTAGAATATTTTTTTTTTTTACCGAAAAAACATTTATCTTTGTTTAGGATTTGACTTATTGAATTTACGCCTTTCTTTATTGAAACAAGTTACTAGGATATTTAAGATCATCAGATGTTTAATATTAACATCAGATTAATGAGCATATGATTGAATAAAACTATTAACCAAGGATATCGATGAGCTTTTCTATGAAGATCCATAGTTTTATGGAAAAATGAGTAGAACTATAGGGAGATTATACTTTACTAAAGAGTTATTAGAAAATGAAGATTGTAAGGATCCATAATGAAAATTCGTTAAAACAAGTAACTGGATACAAATTGTTTATAATTAATTTCTTTTAAATTATAGAATGAAAACTCTAGCATAACAATAATAATCAACAAAGGAAAATCCTGAAAACAAATATTAGAAATTGTTTTTCTGATAAAATATATTCTATATTTCTTTATTATATTAAGATGATCAGAAGTTATAATAGCATCAGATTAATGAGCACAAGATTAAACAAAAACTGTTAGCCAAGGATACTTATGAGCATTCGATGAAGATACATAGTTTTAATGGAAAAATTAGCAGAACCTAAAAGGAGATTATACTTTACTAACGAATTACTAGAAAATGAAATCCTAAAATTCGTTCCTGGATACAAAGATTAAATAGAAAATGAAACTTGTAAGGATCCATAAAAAAATTCGTTGCTGGAATACAAATTGTGTATAATTAATTTCTTTTAATTTACAAAATAAAAACTTTACAATAATAGTAATAATAATAAAGAAAGGAAAAATCTTGAAAACAAATATTAGAAATTATTTTTCTGACAAAATAGATTCTATATTTTTTTATTATATTAAGATGATCAGAAGTTATAATAGCATCAGATTAATGAGCACAAGATTAAACAAAAACTGTTAGCCAAGGATACTTATGGGCATTCGATGAAGAAACATAGTTTTAATGGAAAAATTAGCAGAACCTAAAAGGAGATTACACTTTACTAACGAATTGCTAGAAAATGAAACTTGTAAGGATCCATAAAAAAAATTCGTTGCTGGAATACAAATTTTGTATAATTAATTTCTTTTTTAATTTACAAAATAAAAACTTTACAATAATAGTAATAATAATAAAGAAAGGAAAAATCTTGAAAACAAATATTAGAAATTATTTTTCTGACAAAATAGATTCTATATTTCTTTATTATATTAAGATCATCAGATGTTATAATAGCCTCAGATTAATGAGCACAAGATTAAACAAAAACTATTAGCCAAGGATACTTATGGGCATTTGATGAAGAAACATAGTTTTAATGGAAAAATTAGCAGAACCTAAAAGGAGATTATACTTTACTAACGAATTACTAGAAAATGAAACTTGTAAGGATCCATAATGAAAAAATTCGTTACTGGATACAAATTGTGTATAATTAATTTCTTTGTAAACTACAAAATGAAAACTTTACGATAATAATAATAATAATAAAGAAAGGAAAAATCTTGAAAAACACCTTAGAAATTGTTTTTCTGACAGAATAGATTCTATAATTCGTTATTGTATTAAGATAATCAGATGTTTAATATTAGTATCCCATTAATGAGAATATGATTAAACAAAAACTATTAGCCAAGGAGATCGATGAAGATCTATAGTTTTTTATGGAACCTACAGGAAGATTATACTTTACTAACGAATTACTAGAAAAAGAAACTTGCAAGGATCCAGGATACAAATTATTTATAATTAGTTTCTTTTTAAATTACAGAATAAAAACGTTAACGTAATAATAATAATAATAATAATCTACAAAGGAATGATATTAGAACAAAGGAAAAATATTAGAAATTGTTTTCTGGCAAAAAAATTATGTATTTCGTTATTACATTAAAATAATTAGATGTTTAATATTATTATCAGATTAATAAGCACATGATTAAAAAATTGTTAGCCAAGGTGATTGATGTAAATTCAATGAAGATCCATAGTTTTAAGTAAAATTGAGCAGAACCTAAAGTAAATTTTAGAAAATGAGCCGAACCTAAAGTAAATTTTTGAGCCGAACCTAAAAGTAAATTTTAGAAAATGAGCCGAACCCTAAAGGAATATTATACTTTACTAACGAATTACTAAGAAATGAAACTTGTGAGAATTCATAATGAAAAATTCGTTAAAATAAATTGTTTATAATTAATTTCGTTTTAAATTACAGAACGAAAACTTTAATAATAATAGTCAACTAAGAAAAAGTCTTGAAAAAAATATTAGAAATCCTTTTTTCTGACAGAATAGGTTCTATAGTTCATCATTATTATAAAGAACAATCAAATCTAAACTAAACATAGTAATAAATTTATACTATACACGCTAACAAATGCAGGTAAAAACGCAATCTTTCATTAAAAACAGGATAAAATTCCTACCTTACATAAAAATGTGCAGTACCGTAGTGAAGAAATTTCAGTTGTTATAACCGTCGGATAATGAGAAAAGGCAAGACATTACCTGTGCCCGTTAAGTACTAGCCATAGCAACTTAAACCCCCTATATAACGGCATATCGATACTTGAGAATCGCATAAGATTTGATGACACATAGAACGAAAATGGTTTGTCGTAAAATCTGGGTTTACATACTAATATCCGTTTTATAAAATCGTTTCACCCATAAAGTGAGCCGATTTAGTGAAGGCTTCCTAACGTTTATATAAGTTCAAAATCTAGTGAGGGAAAACTTTGTGGTCATAAAATATGTCTCATATATAAGACTTGTAAAAGCTTTCATCCAACTTATACTAGCATATAAAACATATCCACTAATGGAAGGAAACTTTTAGTTTTGCAGCTATGATGTTTGACCTCGTAATAATATTTGCAGTTAAGATACATTATATTTTAAAAAATTAAATGGGAAAAGTATAATTTCAGAAGTTGTAGCAGTATATTAAGATTAAAAAGTAAAATGCTTTATTTAATATTTACTAGTTTAATTTGTGTAACTGAATTATTTTATGTTTCATATTGAATATATAGTGGTGGCTAAAATATTTGCATCAATTAAAGAGAGTTTGCATATTTTATAATGTAATGGTTTTTCTGATAATTATTTTAAATTTTTTTCTGAGTTATACCATCTCGTATAATTTTTACAGCCATGTATTACATGATAGTATAATAATCAACAACATATCAAATTGCACGTTAATTATTTTAAATATTTAAGATTTTCCGAATATATCCGACAAATTAATACATAATACAAAAATATTACAAAAATTCCGATATTGAAAATATTTCATAGAATTCAAAATTGAAATGAAATACAAACTTTTTTTGGCCACCATCTGAATAATATTCTGTATTAATTTTTTTTTATTCTAAAATGATTTTGCAAATAAAGATTATTTACTACTGGAGAAATAGAAATGTGTATAAATTATGTTTTATGTTTTAAAAAATTTAGAATTTTTAAAAATTCAAATTATAATTTTTAAATTTTTTCTATTAAAAAAATGCATTCAAAGAAAATTCAAATTATAATTTTTAAATTTAAATCTGAATGTTTTATTAAAATATTATTACGACACTAAATAATATATATATATTTATATTACACCATAGCTAGGATGATCCTCTTCAAAACTGTTCTTTCATTCGTTTTATGCTAAAAGAGTACACATGTGATGAATTTATTCAGTTAATTATAAACCAGACTGGGAATAAAATTATTGTACATACATGTATAGTACGTGCAATAAAATTATAATATATTATCATTCTTCAAAATGATAGGAACCTCTTCTCGTTGATAAAATTGACTAATTAACTGAATTTTAGAATTATTAGAGTTTTTGCATACCGTATTTTGGACGTCCGTTAGCTTTTTCTCCCTAGCGCATGCTCATAGGAAACATTATTTCCTATGAGCATGCGCGCTAGGAGAAAAAGCTAACGGACGTCCAAAATACGGTATGCAAAAACTCTCTATTAACACATGATATATTAAAAATTCCTTAAGAGAACACAGTATCTGAAAAACAATCATTATTTATTAATTTTTTTGCCTTGGAATAATTTATTACAACTTGAATAACGTTGCATGTAATAATATAAAGTATACTTTATTTTTAATTTATTTTATTAGCATTTAAAAATTTAATTTGCTTTTTATATCGAATTTTTATTTTTCATAATTGAAGTGTATTGAAAATAAGAAGGCATTTTTTGTAATTATTACAAAATTTGAATTTTTTTGTCATGATTTCTTATTAAGTGTTTGATAATTACGTATAAAATAAAACTTATTTAAGTAGTTCATTAAAAAAATAAAGAGAAAATTTAGCAGTTTTTTTTTGCTGCTTTTAACAGTGGATGCGATAACAATATTAATAACCACGTATCAAGCTGTCTACATGAAGTTTGTATCAAATTAAGGGAAATTTTTTCATAAAAAACATTAACATTCGTAAAAGCAGGACATTTTTAAAAAATTACTAATTTTTAAAATAATTTTTTTAAAGTTTTTATTTGAAAATAATATTTGTCGCTGTTGTTTTTTATCCCACTTACTGATTGACTTATTTGACAACAACATTAATAAACAATAAGTACTTATTTGAAGTGCTTAATGTTTTTGTTTTTCATCTCTAAAAGAAGTTTGCTACTAAAATATGAATTTAACATTTCAGTGTTACCAGACTCGTGACTCAGTGGCAACGTACGCAGCTACAATTCAGCTACCGTTAGCAGAGGTTTAAATGCCACTAGAGTAGTTTACATGCCACTAGACTCGTTTAAATGACTGGTTGCCACTAGGCTAGTTTACATGCATCTAGACTAGTTTAAATGAATGGTTGCCACTAGCGGCATACTTGTAGTTACTGCATTCAGAGATTAGGGGATCCGATGGCGATTATGACAATGTGCTTAAGTATATCGCATCGATAATTCGGCTGCCTGATAGGGAAAATGCGGGAAAGTTACCTAAAATAAGTTTGCTACTGTTGCTTGTTTCTTATCCCACATGGTAGACAGCAACATCTAGACAAAGTCCAAGAACCTGTGTGATCTCATGGAAAGGGGGAACTTCTGCTATGATGGAGCACCCGTAGGTAGAAGTCTAGCTCGGCTCCATGACGCTAAAGAAGGAGGGCAGTGCCTTTCGGGAGAGACTTTTAGGGGGAGCTACCCTGAATTTCCATATCGTAAAAAAACCCGGAAAACGTCCCCCAGGTATACTGACTAACGAGGCAAGTTGCTGAACATCACAAACGCCATCGAGTCTCTTCGTTTTTTGAAACGGTGTCTAAAAAAAAGGTTTGCCAGAGGATTGAATCTCCGCTCTGATGTTCACCAAGCTCGCTGCCTTGGGCAAAAACGATATAAGCGATTTTTCCGAAATAGATATTTTATGCGCATTTAAATAAAATAAAGGCAAAATTATTTCTTTAAATATAAAATTAAAAAATAATAAAGGCATGTTCCCTTGCACCCTTAAAAGATGTACAACTCTAATATAGGAAATAAAAACCTTTAATATAATTTGACTCCATTGAACTTTCTGCCTTTTAATATTAGAAACCACATTTTATTGAGTGTCAGTTAGCTTGGAAGCTGTTTCAATTTTAGTAGTTTTATTTTTCGTTTTTATTTTCGTCAAAAAATACTTTTATTTTCAATGCCTTGAATTGAAGTCTTTTGTCATTTATGCGATGCAATTTGTAATAGATTCAGCTTTACCCATGGTGTAGTTGATGTACCACGAGGACCATGCTACTATGCATCAAGAAGAAAATAAGAGTGGAGCAATGCATTTCGGGAGAACTTACTTTCATTGGTAAATACTCAATATTTTTTGTCGCATTGTATAAATCTGGGTATATTCAATAAGAAAATCCAAATGTCGATTCAAGATCTACCATAATCTTCTCTGGCTTTCAAAGCAGTGACTGCAGCGCACACTTCCAGAGGGAATCTAACTCTCACCTATTCGCATATTAGCATTAGCGATGAATATCGAATAAAGCTCATTGATAATATACTGATGGTTACTAATAATAAACGTATTAGTGGTTCTTAAAAAGAATCTTGTAAGAATTCTTCTAGAGATTATTTCATTTCCAAATTTTTACCATATTTTTGCCATATTAGTTTTAAATAAATAAAACACTATTTAAAAATGAAAATGAGTTGAATACTAATAAATGAAAACACTAAGAAAACACAAATAAATACTAATAAAAGTACAATAAATATTAATTAAATAAATGAACTAAATTGAAAATATACAAGTTTTTCCCATGAATTTGTTGAATTACAGTGACATTAATTATCCTAAATGATATTAAGTTATCCTTTCCAAGAAAAATATTCATGTATTTTTCAGTATTCATCTTTCCGAGAATTTATGACGTATTTTTTATATTTTAAATATTAAATATTTTATACATTTCATTTATAGTATTTTATAATTGTTAAAATAGATTTGTTTGCAGTTCGCTTAATAACCTTCATATATATTTTATTTCCCCACATTTATTTTACTCTACAATTTTTGATTAGGCAAATATGTTTGCAATACCAAAAGTATCAAAATATTTTTCTAGTATATTTAGAGTTGGAGTTTTTATTTTTTTCCAGTTGAAATATATCATTGATTCTACAACGAAAAATATGATATGAAGTTAAAAGTATAAAAGAATATATATATTATGTTGTTGTTGTCGTTTCCCTCATAGAGGAAGGGGGTTCTGTTATGATGGAGCACCCGTAGGTAAAAGTCTAACTTCTGCTTCGTGTCGCTGGAAAAGGAGGGCAGTGCCTTCCGGGTGGTCCTTTACGGGGAACTACCCCACATTTCCGTATCGTATTGGGAGAAAACCCGGAAAACTCGCACTAGGTAGTCCGACTAACGAGACAAGATGCTGAACATCACAAACATCATCGAATCTCCTCGTTTTTGAAACAGTGTCTGCAACAAAGTCACTAGTGGATTGAACCTCCGCCCTAATGCTCACCATTGTCGCACATTGCCACTGAAATTTAAAATCGTTAAAAATGGTAATGTGAATTAAATTGCAACGAAAAAAACATGATGCAATGTTAATCATAAAAAAGCATTTCCCACTTACTAATTGGTGTCAATATAATCTCTTTAAAACCAATAATAATAATAATAAATAAACGAATTAGCACATTCAAAAATTATTATCTTTTAAGGCAATTAATTAAAAAAACACGATATGTAAATCCATTGAAAAGTTGAGCCATCTATTCGTATCATAAAACCAATCTTGATACGTTTTAAGCATTTGGTGAAAAATGTCTTTTTAACATTATTCCATTTCTTAATTATTTTTTTTTTTTCCAAATTAGGTATATTTCCTTGTAACTTCAGATATTTTAACTCTATGTGTTATTATTTCAATCGGATATTTAAAGATATTTATAATTTTTTTGTATTTATTTTCAAAAAGACAGTTTATAGGTTTATTTATCCATTTAAGGGTTTTATATTAGATAAAATGTTTAGATACATATTCAAAAATGGAGAAATGCATTTTTGTAAGTTTGGCTTATTCTTAAAATAAATTATGGAGAAATATTCATGAAATGCTTTGTAAGTATAGAAACAAAGTCTTACGGTAATATATTTCGAGCTACAAATAGTAGTAAGTGAATAAATTTGATGAATAGAATAGGAGAATAAACTTATAAAGTTAATAGAATTATCTTCAGAAAATCAAGTTTAACTTTATTATGCTATATGATAATCTAATATAATTCACAATTCAAACATAAAACTTTTACGCCTTTTGCCTTCAAGAAATACGCAAACTTAGATGGAAAATGTAAGATACTAGATTTTTATTCATCCTTATAAATAATATTTTGAGCATGCAAATATTTTTAATGTTTTCTTCGTATAAAGATATTTCACCTTGTATTTATTAGATTCATATTTTCTGTTGTATGATTCAAATATAAAAATACTTTATAAAATAAAAGGTTTCGTATAATAATTTTCATCCATATCACAGAATTCTTTTGAAGAAAAATGCCGCTAAAATTTTTTCTCTAAGATATATTCAGATACCAATTTTATCTAATATTTAATGTTGGATAAATTTATTTGGTTTATTCGTTTTTAAAGTTAAAAAACGTGATTTATAAACTGGTTTTACATTAAATAAAACTTTCTTATCGTGAGATTTTGCAAGAAAACAGGGATGCTATTGTATGTTTTAACATGAATTGTTTTACATGCATTTATGATGGTCAGAAAATCTGCTTTGTTTGACAGGTAATGATGTAGATGACTTATTCGTATAATAATTTTTCAGATCAAATTTGTTTGGATTATTCGCATTTATAGCTAATAAACGTGATTTATAAATTAGATATATATTAATTAAAACTTTCTTACCGTGAGGTAATGTAAGAAAACAGGGATGCTATTGTATATTTTAACATGAATAATGTTACATTCATCAATGGTGGTCAGAAAGTTTACTTTATTTAACAAGTAATAATATTGATGACTTATTTGCAAAGCAAACAGAATTCCGTAAAAAGTTTTATTGATTGATAATGAGGCATTCTTTTCTGGTAGTTTCAAATTAAATTGCTTAAAATAAATTTTTTGCATACGATTTGTAGAGTATTATGACTATTTAAATATAATTTATTTAAAGTACAAAGTGATTATAATTAAAGTTCGTTTTTGAAAAGGCTGTAAAAAAGAACCATTGGTCAGAATGACCTAATATTTGACCTAAGCGATTGCGATTTTGCAAGCAATGCGATTTTTTTCCAGCAAAATAGAAAAGAAAAATAGTTTAAAAATTGGCCGATAGGTGGTGCTGTACTTTGAATCCTGCAACGTGTACTGTCAATGACACCTGTATAAATCTGTTTTACGCAACCAGCCCCTTCCAGCAATGCAAAAAGAGCGGATGTGTGGCTAACATAATTTTCATGCAAAGCGGTGCTCCTCCTCATAATGCAACATCTGCGGAAGCAACTGCTGAGTCTTTATTTTGGCAATGACAAAGCTATCAGTTGCCATTTTGCAACAGTTTGGTCTCCATGATCACCTGACCTGAACCTTGAGACATGCAGTTATCTAAAAAAATGTTGTGTACAATGGCATTACTCAACACGTTCACAACATCACACCTGATTAACTTCGATTTGTTGTGGAACATGCTGTGGTACGCTTTCAGCTCATAGGTAAAACAGTGGACAGCATGTTGACATTTCTTGAGGAAGTAGCAACAGGCAATTTACCACGTCCTTTTCTTGATGGTTTCATCTCTGTTCGATTTTTTGTGATTTTCTTACGTTCACGTCTTTCACACAGCGTCTTAGGGCGAGTACAGCTCCTCTATCGGTTAATTTTTGAACTATTTTTCTTTTATCAATGCAAATCCAATTGCTTCATTTATATTCAGGTGAAATATACCAGTGATTCTTTTTTTCAAAGCCTTTTTTAAAAAACAGTTTCAATTATAATCCCCTTGTACAAGCAGTTAATCTATCATATTGCTTAAAATTCTTTTGAAATTTACCAATCAAATTGCTTTCTGATATGCAGAATCAATGACAAAGCAATATCTTTAGACATTAAAAAAATCTTAAATATTAAAACATTAAAAATTACTTTAAACTATTTTGCCTACATAAAAAAAAAAAAAAAGAAAATACGTCAATTGTCTCGATTTAAGATAGAAATTATAATTTAATGCTTCATGAACCTGTAAAATGATAACCAATCTGTATAAACTTATACTACAGGGATGCATTCCTACAATAGTTCAAAGGCTACTTCAATTTATGAAGTACACCTCATTAATTTTACAGAGAAATATACTCAATTTAAGCTGCTTTTATTTGCATTCGGTAAGCTCAGGATGGTACTTTAAGCCAATAGAAAAGACCCCGTCGGAAGACTTCAAAAACATTCGAAAATCTACGCATAAATCCTCCCCCAAAACCCCGTCCCAGGTTTCTTTCTTCCTTCCTCTAAATCTAGTTTTTCTTTTATTCTTTCCTTTATTCTAACCTCCTCCCTCTTTATCTTTTAGCGGTCTTTCCTATAGAACAGAACAGATTTCCAAACGTAAAGGAAAAACAAGATCGACACACGAAAAGAATGCTTCCAACCGTAATACCCAAATAATACAAAGGCAAGGGGGAGGGAAGTACAAAAAGAAGAAGTAGAAAAAAGAATAAAATATTCGATTTTTTTTTTTTCTGGTTGGTTTCGGAAGTTTTGATCAAGTAACACATATAAAAGATTTGGACATTTGGACAGCTTTTCTTTCTTTTCCATTTATTTATTTTTAAAGGTAACCCTGGTATGACACGGTCGTTAAGTTTTTTTTTTTTTTTTTAAATCTATGTAATGTGAATTAGAAAAATAGTACAAAAAACAGCGTGAAGTTCAAAATGTTATGACATGAAAATAGTACAGTTATTTAAACTAAAAAACTTTTTACTTAAAATAACATTAGATAGCAGTAGTATTGCATATAGTATAGTTTGTTACACAATAGTATTGCATATAGTGCTTTATGTTACGCAATAGTATTGCATATAGTGCAGTATGTTACGCAATAGTATTGCATATAGTGCAGTATGTTACGCAATAGTATTGCATATAGTGCAGTATGTTACGCAATTCATCATCATATAAATTAATTTTTTATTGATTCAAACATGAATCTTAGTTCTAATAAGTAAAATAACTTTTAATATTTCTTTTTACTTTGTTGAGGTTACAAATTAATTTATGAAACATAAATTATTCTTTAATGCAGGAATCAAAACACATTTTTTTTAGTCTAGGTAAACATAGAGTAACTAGAGCTCTGGTACCAGGTGCCACATGTTTCGGGTTTGAGTCTCTACGAAGCCATGGATGTTTGTAGTACACTCATGTCCATAAATTAAGGATAATGAAGTTCAGGCAAAGAAAGAGACAGAAGCAAAACAAATTTGACTTATTTCTAAAGTCTATTTATTAAACAAAATGTAAAGAGCAAAAAAAGATGCTATATGTTTAAAATAATTAATAAAAAATGCGATTTTTACTCCCAGGAGCAAATTTCAAAAAAGAACCTATTTACAAAAAACAGTATAACATGGTTAGTACGATGGTTAATATGGAGTATGTCTCCCGGACGATGCAATACAGGCCTTACAACGCCTAGGCATGCTGAGTATCAAATTATCAATCTGATCTTGGGGAATATTACACCACTCATCAAGCAATGCCCTCCGAAGTTCGGTTGAAGGCGGGAGGAGGTTGCTGAGTGGTATGCTCAGCATGTGGTAGTGGGGGTCCGGTGAGTATGCTGGCCAATCCATACGGGTGATATCCTCAATTGAAGGCATTCGTCTACAATGTTTGCACGGTGAGGACGGGCGTTGTCATCCAAAAGCAGAAATTCAGCACCCATGACATCACGAAACAAACATACATGTTGTTCCAGAATGACATCCCGATAGATGTGGCCTGTCATCGTTACACTCTGAACATGCAGGTCAGTTCTGGAACCAAGAATAATTCCTCCCCAAACGAGCCATCCTGCACCACCGTAACGGTGTCGTTTAATGGTGTTCTCTTGGTGGTAACGGGTACCTGGCGCTCTCCATATGAAAGTCCGGCGAGAATCAGACTGCAAACTAAACCTGGACTCGTCGGAAAGACATCACACAAGACCACTGTTGCGGTGTTCACAATGCATGCTCTCTACTCCAGGTTAATCGCAGGCGACAGTGAGTTGCGTAAGTGGAACACATCTGATAGGCCTACGAGCATATAGACCAATGTGCCCTAAGCGTCTGTACACGGTCTGCCTTGAAACTGTCGTACCGGTAGATGAAGAGATCTGACGAGACAGGTCTGATGCTGTGCTCCGTCTGTTTCTTTTGGCAGTAACTGCTAAATACCGGTCCTCATTCGGCGTTGTAACTCGGGGGCGACCTCTGCTGTAACATCTACTCACATTACCATCATTTTGGAATCGTTGCCAAAGCCTGGAGATGACACTCTGTGCGATTCCAAGTTCCTCTGATATTTCCAGCTGGGTACGTCCACATTCCAGTCGTCCGATAATTCTATTCTAAAAATCATCCAAATGCTTCCTTTGTGCCATAACTATGCGGTTATTGCACTGAAAGGCTTTTAATATGCTTGTGAACAATTTTACTTCTTTGCCACCATTCCTTATATACCCCTCTCTTACACTCTCGTCATTGCGACGTACTATCCGCGCCATCTGGTGGTTTCTTGTAATTTGCATATTCTTCTTCAAGATGTGTGTGACAATTCTACAGGTGAAATTTTTATTTTAGAGTTCAATTTCTGTGTGATTCTGAATTATACTTATGACAATATATGGACATGAGTGTAGTTCAAAATCCACTTTTACCGTTTTTACCGTCTAATATATAAAGCGGATCGGTCTATGTCAAAATTTATATATTCATTAAATTTATTTCTTAAAGCAAAAATAAAAAGACAAAAAATATCAAGCAAATTGTAAGCAGTTTATATATTAAACCACACATAAATATTTTTGAAATATGTGACATGAAATAAGTAGAAAATAAGGAAAAGGTGTAAAAAACACAAAATTTATTCATGGAAGATTAATCTAACACACTATTTTGATTCGCTTTTCCACACTATGACTCATTTTTCCAATTTCAATACGTATATTATCATCGTAAAAATAATCACCTTCAAATTTAAAAATAAATCTACTTTATAATTAACTTCTTATAAAACAGTAAACTAATGAAAAAAGTACTACTTTACTCACGTGGTCTAATCTTTTCAACCTTTTTTTTTTAACTTTATATTAAAATATACTATAGAATATTATATAATATGCCATTGTTTTTTAGAATATTATGTAATATTTCATTAACATTTAAGGTTATAACCAACTTTGTTAGGAGCTATACTACATTTTAAATATATTATTTCTGTTAATTTGCCCTAACCCTAAATGATGTAAAAGAAGATATAGAATGAAAAGGTAAAGAAATAGAAATTAATGACAAAATTACTGCTTACTTGTGCTATGTTCATTTTTAATGTTTACTGAGTCACTAATATGCTAAATGTATTATCTGATAGGTATCATTTTTAAAAAATGTCTTTTTTATCTATAATATGTTCAGTTTATATCAAATACAATTAGTTTGTTGAGATACTTTACCAAAATGAATAAAACATAATCAAGATAAAAATAAATCTGGGTTTAGTATTCATAGCTAAAATTAATTGAAATAATGTATTTAACATATGAATATAATTACTAAACTACAATGAATATGCCTACTTTCCATGTCCAATTAATTATACAATAGGTGTTCTGCATTACAATAGAATATTCTGTTTCCTAAAGCATTTTCTTACATCTTAATTTGTGCTTGCTTTCATTTTTAATTGGTTTATATGGGAGAAAATACACATCTACATAAAGATGAATAGGCATAATGAAGTACAAATAAGAGTATGTATATTTAGCATTGTTTCTGAAAACAATGCTAAATATATATTACTTTTGAAGAATCCTATAAATAGAAATTCTGACACCATATTAAATACTACAGTTAGTACGTTTCAAGTGAATCCCAATTATACTGGTACTCTATTGTTGACATAATTGAAACCACATTCTTTCATGATATTTGTAGCATATCGTTAAAAAAATACATAAAATTGCTTTATCATAGCATCTATTCACGTTTGATAAGAATTATTTGTATTAAACCACAGGAAATACTTGATAGAAGAATGCAAATGATTCCATTTACAATAAAATTCCAAGTTTTCCTCAGGTGCTAAAAGCCTTTTCACCCACCTGGTGAAAGTCTGGATGAGTTTTTATTAAACTACAAGAAAGCGTATCTCTTATAAGGAACAGGCATATGATAAAATATTCAAGGATAGAGTAAATTAATGGCATACATTATTAACATGATTTTTTGTTACTTTCTGAGCATCAGTAAATCAATTTTATAATTCCAAACAGATTTTTCAGCAAGTTTTTATAATTTTGGACCCAGCCAGTTACCATTATTCCATTATACAATACTCATAATCTAAAAATTTAAGAAAAATTAGGATTTTGATTAAAAGCAGTGTATGAAGTAAAATTTCATTGAACGAACAAACAAATATTCGACAAATTTATCAAGAAAGGATTCGGATGTTTTGTGCCAGTCCTGTAGAAGACACTTTTCCTGTTACTGAATTGTTTCTGGGGGTGATAAGTTACCAAAGAGTCAGTTGAATGCCTTACATATGTTTGATTGGATTCAGGTCCGATGAATATGTTGGCCAATCCATTCGAAGACATCGCTTCTAATCAGTACGATGCATAAAGACTTTAACATTTATGAAAAGGAGTTAAGTCCGATGATTGCAGTATGAAGGACCACAATAGATCTGAAGATCTATTAGGGGCTATTCTCTGATTCTATTGTATCTCTCCTCCTACATCGATGAGTCATTGAACCATTCATGATGGTATATAAATAGTTACGGCCATTTGCTGAGTAACAAGCCATAGTCATCACTCCTGCTTCCTCAAATCTTAAATTTTCAAGCACAAATATAGGATTACTTCGAGTGCCACCTTTTCTTCAAAATCACTTTTTGTTGAGTTGTATAATACTGTAGGATTCATCCATAAACAAAACATTGTTTCATTCTTATACCCCAAATGTGACGTCCTTCTGCCAACTTCCTACCTTCTGCTGGAAAATTGCGACCCTCTGTGAATGAAACACAAACCATTGTTCTTCGAACAAAAGTCCCACTTTATGTTGTGAATTTCAAACAGTTTGAACCGAAACTTGGGTGACAATACCTTCAGAATGTGACGTTGTAGTGAACTGGCGTTCATACCACGATTTCTTCACTTCGTTAATATTGAAAATCCCTAAACATTTAGTATTGTTGTATGACTATAATTTTTGTCCTGATGTTCGGAAAACATTTACAATTACCAAATATCGATAACCATAGTCTGGAAACGATATTTTGGGTCAGGTTCTGAAGGTTTCCGATTCAAATGACTGCGTTTTCCATTGACCGATAGCCCTCAGGCTGCTATTTCGGCTAAGTGTTATTTGGTCGGATATTGCTTTAACTGTTATGAAGGATTCAACGAGTGACAATTTTCTGAAGTCCTCTACAAAAAAAATAGTGCAGGGCGTTTTCCAATATGTATCTAAAACAGTTAATTTTTTTGCATACAACCAAAATAATAACTTTGGCGTATGCAAAAAATTAACTGTTAAAGTTTAACTAACAAATAATAACTATTGTGACAGTTCAGAAATAACTTATATGAAAAAATATTTATTTCAACATGCATTGGCAAATGTTGCCTACATTCTAGTTTTATTTTGTAACAAAGCAAACATAATATTTGTTGTACATTATTTGTATATGTTTCGGTATTTCTTATAATACTGAGAGTTCCATTTTATTCCTCTATATCCATAATTTATTTTTGGTACTCAACCAAAAATCACAAAAAAAAAAAAAAAAAAATTGATTCCTTTTTTATTAATTAAAACCATAATTTTTAAAGAAAAATGTGCTTTTAAGCTTTTTAGTTCATAAAAATTTGATTTCACAACATTTTAATAATATATTGCTGATATTTAAAACTGTTACAAAGCAGGAAAACAAATAGGAAAATAGTATTTATGGTATACAAAGAATATTATTATGCAAAAACATGATTAATTTTACAGGCAATTTTGACACACAGAACATGTAGAGTTCAATACTCAGAACACCCACATCTGCTATCAATAACAGCTCTAGCATAGACAATATGCGATAGTGTATATTGCCGATGGGTAGTAGATGGACTCGTAGAAGAAAAACACAGTCACGGAACTTTACAAACAGAAATGAAACTGGGGCTATCTAAAACACAGGCTATGCGAACAAGAGGTGATTCAATTTCACCCTACACCACCATTTTAAGTGCTGTGTCTGTATGGCAACAAGGAATGCAAGCTAACAATAGCAGCATCTCTCGGTGCCCCTACATACTGTTACAACCATTATAAACTATCTAAAGTACTGCTAAGCCACCATGTAAACAAGACCTTAACTTGAATATGTATTCTACGATTCATAGAGAAAATTCTTCTTCTTTGGCGCAAAAGCCCCATAGTAGGCCAAATTTCCTTCAATTTCCCATTCCCATAACTTTTTTTCATGAAAGTATTTAGTTCCGTGTTCCGATTCCAAATTTATCTTTTGACATTATTACTTGTGAAAAAAAAAATTTTTTAATTCATTTCATTTCTCCGTTCCTATTATGGATTACGCCTATTTAGTTTGATGTCTTGGTTGTCTATTCCAAGCTTTCAGCAATCACACTATAATTTCATATACAACTCCAGTTTTAAGTATTTTTTCTTTCTAATGCAGCTGGCAAACACTTAGATAGTTGTCTTTGATGCCTTAAGACAAGCGCTGCACCTACGTTACTCCCTTAGCACTACCCCGGAGGTGCGTGTAGGGTAAAGATAAGCTACAGACGCGGAGTAACGAAACGCTCTACGATCATGTTAGACCGAGACCTACGGTTTAAAGTGGATTTCGAACCACTACAAACATCCATGGCACCGCCGGGACTCGAACCCGAAACCTGTGGTACCGAGCGCCAGAGCGGTAGCCACTCGGCCATTAGGCCCTCAGTTTAAGTATACATGCATATATAAATTAAAATTAGGGCTTATTTTTTATATTCAAGTTCGTGCCAAAGTGTCTTCCTGGTTCATGCGACTTTTAAATTCTTTCGAAATCAAGTTCAAGTTTTTAAGCTGAGCAATTATTTCTAATGGATATTATATATTTTCAATAGTCTATCGTCATCTGAAGCCCTCTACAATTAAAAATTATCTCTAAAAAAAAAAAAGTTTCTTTTTGATATGAAGGCTTTTTTTGTTTCCGGTTGAATTGCACTGCATCGGGCCGTCTGCCTACTGGCAGATTTCGAGACAGAGATGTTTTCTTTTACTGGGTAGGGTTATTGTCCCTAAGCCCAACAGCCATATTAGACCATGACTGACAATTTAAATGGATTTCGAACTACTAAACCCCTCCATTGCTGTGACTCGAACCCGAAACCTGGGGTACCGAAGTCCAGAGCGCTAATCACTCTGCCATCAGGCCCCACAGAGAAAATTGCATTTCAAAAATTTCAAGAAGACCAATAAATCATTTATGTAATTGAAATTTCACGAAGTAATTCTAAAACCTTTTTTTATTAACAAAACTGTAGTTAACATATTACATTAGAGATTTAATACTGGAAGTTCTTTCTTTGTATGAATTGAAATGTCTTTAGAGAAGTATGAAAATAAGAATATTTTAAATGGAAACTGAAAAAAAAAGTCCAAGTAGATAATTTGAAATTTAAGATGAATTTCAAGAACTAAGCATAGATTTCTAGTTTCCTTTAATAATGTAAAATGACTTTAATTATAACAACTTATAAAAAAAATCATAAGAAAGATATTTTTACGAAAAATGTATCATAAATTACTTCAAAGTAAAGTATAATTAATAATTTAATTTGAACTATATATATAAAAACTCAATATTATTTATAAAAAGCTTAGAAAAATGTTGAAAAATAAAAATTAATTATTAATTAATGTTAATGAATACATATAAAAAAGGCATCACATCAAATTAATTTAATTATAAACATAAAATTAAAAAAATTTTGAAATAATTTTCATTTTATTAAATTTATTTTAAATAAAAAACAACTACTCATTAACGATATTGGATTCAGGACAAAATAATGAACATAAAAAGCGCAGTGTGTATAAATTCTCTTTTCATATATATTTTTATATCAATTTCACAGCGTAAAAATACTGGCTAAAAGGATAGAAAAGGATGCAGTTAAAATCTGCAAATTTTTTGGTGTTAATAACAAAAAAAAGAATTACAACGTAAAAGAATGTTGGCAAATGATATTGCAAATATTTTTTCCTTTTTATCTTTAACTACATTCTATAAAATAATTTTTGTCATAACAAATAATGTCTGAAACTTAAGACAAGATATCTATAAAAATAATTAAGATTAAATGTTTTTATATTTTATTGTAATTCTTAATTTTTGCAAATAATGAGAAAGTATATAAAATTTTTGAACAAAGTATTTTTTAATATCTATAGGTAATTAATTAATTATTAAAAAGTATTTTGCTGAAATATAATATATACACGAGAAAAAAATAATTACTTATTTTAATTATACATTATACTTTTTAAACTAATTTCATATCAAATATTAAGATTATTTAAATATTAATCATTTTGTAAATGTCATATTAGAGCAGTTTAAATTAAAAATAACATTTTATTTAAAATAATATATTTTTTTTTTAATTTTAGAAAGCAAATGAAATTTTAAATTTAAAAAGCAGTGATAAAATTTGGAACATTATGTACCAAAAAAATATTTTAATATTTTACTTTACGCAGTAGATAGGTTTTTTTAAATTGCGGAGAGAAAAAAAAAAAATATTAAAAATTAAAAACACTTATCTGCTTAAATATTTCGCTCGTTATTTAAACAGCCCATTTTACAAATTTAAAAACTGTTAGCATTCCTTATGGTTAGAAATATAGTTATTCTGCTTCCAATATAGTTAAAAATTTAAAAAAATATTTTGAATAAATTAATATGAACAGCTTTTCTTTTAGCTTTTTAATACAGATATAGAAAAAATAAATTTGTGAAACTAAGCAAAAGTATTTTTAATTATAACACTAGGATTTCTGAAACTAACTCAGATATTTCTTCAACAAAATTATTAAAAATAATTATAAAAATCTTTAATTTCAGTTTTATAATAAGTTAAGTTTTTTTTTTCTAATTTAAGTTTTTTTTATTTATGACGGGAGCCATAGATTCTTTTCATAGAGTATATGGTTCTCAAAACTTTCGAAAGATAACAGGGAATAATGCCTTTTGGAAGGACTTTTTGGGAAAATTATGACCATTATGCATGTTGTATAAGAAAATATCCGAAAACTCCTACCAAGCACAAGGACTACTATTGCAGTACACCACACCACACCACACCACATCATTGTGCCTAGAGCAGAGTTGCCCCCTATACAGTTTAGGAATGATGTGGGTGAGAAATCTGATTGGTCTCCGTGACGCTCTACAATCATATGAGATTGGGACCTACTGCTTAAAGCTAAAATTCGCAAATATTTTTTTTTTATAATTCCGAACCCCTACAAACATCCATGGCACTGCCGGGCACCGAGCTCTAGAACTGTCCTTGCGATACGCTTAAACACGCCAAAGGAACAAATAGTCGCAATGGACAAAGAGTTTTCTTATTTGTAAAGCAGTGACACCCCGTCAGTACACACCATCAAAGCAAATATGAATATGTGAAGCCAAAAATCAAATATGTGAAGCCATAAAAAAAAAAATATATATATATTTCAAATATGTGAAGCCAAAAATCGTACGTAATTAATATTTAAGACAATTATTTTGTTTGCGTTATCAACAAATAATGTAGTATTACAAGCCATGCAACCTTCTGTTACAATCCTTTCCCTATTTCTTACCAAACTGCCCCTGCATTAATCCTTTATCAGGTTACCTATTGCAAACATAGTTTGGTAAATACTTGGCAGTATATTAAGCAAGAATTTCTGGTATTGCTTATGACCAGGTATACTTCCCAAGATGAATGTTGGAGTGGATTTCTGTGGCTCTAATGGGGAGGTAATTGAGTTCCAATACATATTATTGCTTTGATATGAGTATTCAGTTCTGAATAAAAATTTCTTTATTGAGCTTTCCATAGAATACATAATAAAAGGAACACATTGTATGGAATAAACTATAAGCAGTTTTCAGAAAATGTATGATTATCATTAGAGGTCTTACATGAAGTGTTTGATATTATTTAAACCCTATATATAAATGAGCCATTGTTTCAATGAGAACATTATTCTTGAGCTCCATACTTATTTCTGTTTAGTTGTCTTTCTCTTTTGATGGACACAATGTTTCCAATAAGTGTGGAATCTTTACAAGAAAGTTTTGCACATCTATAGAAATTCCGAATTTCACTGAATGAAGCTGCTTATATATCATTTGAAATTAATTAAATAACTAATAGGGGCCTGATGGCCGAGTGTCTGGTGCTTGGTGCCACATGTTTAGGGTTCGAGTCCCAGCTGTACCACGGACGTTTGCAGTGGTTCGGAATCCACTTTAAGCTGTAGGTCCCCGCCTAATATGACTATAGGACATAGGGTTGACACTTCTACCCCGTAAAAAGTCAACGTCAAGGAGCCAAACCCTACTTCTACCCATGGGTACTCCATCACCACAGAAGCTGCCCCTCCTTTCCCTCCACCATGAGAATACATGGGTTCTTAGGCTTGGTATAGATGTTGCTGTCTACCAAGTGAGATAAGAAACCACAAATATCTAATTCCATATAAAGAACTGAATTTAAATATCCATGGTGCAAAGAAGATACTAAAAAAAAAGTGATATATTTAAAAATGAAGTGTACAGTTAGCACTTAAAAATATTTAACACAATTCGTTACATCACATTGCTTAGGTATTTTAAAAGTATTAAAAAAGTTTCAAGATGTTTTTTCTTCTTTACTACAGCTAACTGTTATAACTTATATTTAATGGTGATCTTCTTCTTATCTCTACAAAATTTTAAAATAATTTTGCATAAAATTAACTTCTGTTTTATAATCTGATGTCTAAAAACAATTAGAGCCTCAATCGCCGTTTAGTTTCTTTGAAAACCTCGAGCCTGCAAGGCATAGTGTATCAAAGGTTTTGATGGATTTCCTGTCAAGACTAATTCCTGCCCAAGAAAACGATTGAATGACTTTTGACATAAATATTTCTTAAAATTTTCCAAAAGCAACAGAATCCAACTAAAAGAATAGCTCATTCTTCACAAAGCCCTTTATTATTTTACGGTTCCAAATATCATAGTTATTGGTTTTTGAAACTGATCAAAATAATTCAAAATTTAGTATAGAAAAAGGACTACTTATTATATAAACGTCTAAAGCCAACACTAAAGCTATCTTATTAGAATATATTTTTTCAAAAAAAAAAATAATTATATTAAGTTACTCTTATTCTTCAATTAATTAAGCTTTATTATTTCTATAGCACTTCCACGCGTAATCTTCTAATAATCTGAATCTTTTAACAATTAATGTTCTTGTATAAACACAATTTCATCCAATTTATTAGAGGAAAGTGAAAGAATCCTTACCTGCGAAAAAAAATAGTTGGGGTTTTTTTTATCATCAATTTCTTTTTTTCCCTTATTCTTCTAGCAAATCTAGCCAAATTTAGGAAGTGTTCGATTTATTTATCTTGTACTTTTAGCTTAGAAAATTCAGGTTAATATTGACGAACATCCAGTCAACTATGTTCATTGCAGAGTTAATGAAATCTTAAAATATTCGTGAAAACCTCAGTTTCACCTGAGTCACAGTTTTTTAATTGCAAACTTTTAATTGCATCTTACAACCACAACTCACTTTTGTTATAAAACAATGCATATTTAACACTCCAAATATATATCATGACACAAAAATTAAATAAACTTTAGTTTTATAAGTTGTGTTAAATCTTGAGAAAAGTAAATTGCATGTTAATTTAGATTATAAATAATTCTTTAAGCATTGCTATTCTATATAAATAGACTCGATGATTATGAACATGAATTAAATATTTGTTATATGTCGACTATAAAAGTTGTGGGACTATTGTAAAAGCATTATTTGTATATTTTTAGTTAGAAATTAATTTTTCTCGTATTCAGTTTTTATCGAGAGTTAAATAATAAAACGGCCTCACTCCTGGTTGAGTGGTAAAGTTTGGTTTGTTGTCCTACTGTCATTTTTTTGCCCATTTTAGGCAAATTAGATCAGGACCTACAGTTTAACGAGGATTACTACTATTACTACTGTACCACACCACATCACTTTGCCTAGAGCTGAGTTGCCCCTTTACAGTTTGGGAATGATGTGGATGAGAAGTCTGATTGGGCTTTGTGAAGCTCTAAGGTCCTATGATACCGGGACCTACGGCTTAAAGTGAATTCGAACCACTACAAACATCCATGGCAACGTCGGGTCTCGAATCCGAAACTTGTGGTACTGAGCGCCAGAGAGCTAGACACGCGGTCATTCAGGCCCCGTTTAACGAGGATTTCGAACCACTAACAAATCCATGCCACCAAGCCTGTGGTACTAAAGACCAGAGCTCTAGCCAATTGGTCATCAGGCCGCTGAGTGGTAAATAGTGTCTAGTGGAAATCTTCCGTGTGTTCCTCATACTACATATAAATAAAGAGCAATCATTCCTAAAGACCTCCCTGAAGGCAATGTTTTCATACATCAGGCATCGATGGACTGCTTGAAGTATAATAAATAGAACATGAGGCTCTTCGATGTACAGCAATAGCAACAAAAATATTGTTAATAACTATTATTTACGTGTTAACTTCAATGAAAATTACCAAGTGGTATAAAACTAAAACGTATTACAGGACAAATATCTCATATATCCGTCTTTAAATCCGTAATCCTAAACCGTATTACAGAATTAATATTACATAGATCCGTTTTTTAAAACAATAATCCTAAAACGTATTACAGAATTAATATTGCATAGACCCAACTTTAAATTCGTAATCCTGAAATGTATTACAGAACTAATACTGTATAGAACCATTTTTAAATCCGCAATCCTAAAACGTATTACTGAACTAGTATTGCATATATCCCTCTTTAAATCCGTAATCAAAGGTATTATAGAACTATTATTGCATAGATCCATCTTTAAATCGAATCCTAAAAGGCATTACAGAGCTAATATTGCATAGATCCATCTTATCCGTAATTCTAAAAGTAGTACAAAACTAATATTGCATAGATCCATCTTATCCGTAATTCTAAAAAGTAGTACAAAACTAATATTGCATAGATTCATCTTTAAATCTGTAATCTTAAAACGTATTGCAGTACTAATATTGCATAGATCCATCTTTAAATCCGTAATCCTAAAACGTATTACAGAACTAATATTGTATAGATCCATAATCATAAGACATATTACAGAAGCAATATTGCATTGATTCATCTTTAAAAATCTAAAACGTATTACAGATCTAATATTGCATAGATCCATCTTTAAATCTGTAATCCTAAAATGTGTTACAGAACTAATATTGCATAGATCCATCTTGAAATCCGTAATCATAAAAGGTATTACAGAACTAATATTGCATAGATCCATCTTTAAATCCGTAAACCTAAAACTATATTACAGATCTAATATAGCATCTTTAAATCCGTAATAATATTCTCAGAAATGAAACTCTATCACACAGCAACTATCACCAATAAAGTGTTTCTATTTTTCTAAATAATTCCAAAACAAATAATGGAGCTTTAATTTTTTCCTCGTCTTATTTTTATCTGGCGGTTGTCTCGCTGTTACATCAGCAGTCTATTCGAGTCGAAATAAAATTCCATGCTTGAGGTTGGACTCCAAACAGCCCTCTTTATCCTCTGGGATCAAAGAAATCTTACAAGTAGTTACACATCGACAGCATTTAATCCGGCTCAAATAATCTCTTCCACGTGACTTCCTGCTGTTTTTCAAGAAAAAGACAAAACAACGGACGAATCGATCCATCGCAACTAAGCTGTCGAAAATCGGATAATCATTGAGCGTAAAGAAGTTTGGCTCGGTCAAAAAAAAGTTAAAAAAAAAAATCTTCGGATTCTGACAGTTCAAAGGAAAAACCGCTTTTTTCGCCGATCATAAAGGCTGACTTTCGGACTGAAACATGAACAATCGTTTAGAATCGAAATTGATGGGAGTATTTTTGTGTGTGGGCGGCATTTTTAATTTTATTATAGAAATAAATATTTTGGTTTAATTTTTATAAGCACTGTTAAAACAATGCTATATATTTTGCTTTATTTTTTTTTTATTGGACAGTGGTTTACTTCGTGTTCCAAATACGTATGCTACGAACAACCCACCGATATGCGATTAGGAATCGTATTGCCTTCTGGAAAGATATTTATGCCTAATTGCCTGCCTGCATATATGTGCAGTATGGGAGAAAACCCAGGAAATTCTCAACAAGTTTGGTTTGGTTTGTCGCTATACGGTCGTTTTGTCTACACTTTAGACTAATTAGACCGTGGATTTGGAACTAGTAACAAACATCCTGCCACCGCCAGGATTTGAACTTGAAGCCTGTGGTACCAAAGGTCAGTGCTCTAGCCAATTGGTCCACAGGTTTCGGGTTCGAGTCCCGGCGGTGCCATGGATGTTTGTAATGGTTCGGAATCTACTTTAAACTGTAGGTCCCGGTCTGTTTAGCCTAAAGTGTGCACAAGATGACCGTAGAGCGACAAACCAAAGTAGCCAATTGGTCCTCAGGTCCCATCAGGTATCTATCAGGTATCAGACAATCTATGCGAGACGCCATATACAGCCGTCACAATCGTTATAGCGTTTCGTTGTTTCCTAAATCAGTGACTTCAACGGATGCGGCCATTAAATTCGAACCTTATCCCTTTTGGCAACTAACTGCGTATGTTGCAAACTGGCTTCGTGTCTAGTTATGCATGGCATAATTAATTTTAAAATGATGGGACATTAGGACCAGTACGCGTTTGAGCTGACTAGTGAAAGATGATGGTTCGATTTCCTCTGCCTCTGCTGTCTTAAAACTTTAGACTTTGTGGAAACAGCCATCTCTCCTTAGCAACAGCATGTCTTACATCGACAGTAAAACTGCCCGGCTAGAGTTTTTATAATTTTCATCTATCCATCCCGTACCTTAGAAAGGAACAATGCCCATCAAAGTGGGCGTTTCCCAAAGTGCTCAACAAGATTAGTGGGTTCACCTATCATTTGAAGATAGGGTAAGTTTATTTATAATTGTATTTTTGCTGTAAGAAATAAGGAAATTTTCCATTTTTCCCAGAAGTGTGTGCATATTTCAGGATATAATTTTTTTGTTTTTGAAACATTCAATTTTTTGTATTTATTTTTCAATACTTTAAAAAAAAATTTAAAAAAGTTTTTTTAGAGCTATGAAATTTGCTTATAAATGAATCAACCTCAAAGAAAAATTATTTCTTTGTGAGCATTATTAATACTTGTCAATCTTAATTACTCAGTAGTGTTAAAAAACGCATAAATGCTGAAATTTTTTAACAAATTTAAAAATTTTCACTTTTCTTAGTTGCCGAAATATCCCAATTAATATGTCAATGTTAATTATACAAAATATATTGCATAAAAATATGTATTATATGATCAGATTTTAAACATGTTTTGACTCTCTCTGTAATTTCAAACTTTTCATGCATATAAATTTTCTCTAAAGTCCTAGTTTAGTCTTTGAAAATAATCTATTTTGTATCTTTTAATATTACATATGGTAACCATGCCAATATATTGTTTTTTGTTAATCAAGTATATTGTTCGCGCCAACGCGCAAAGGATCCCCAACGGCGAAAAAGTGTGTGTACACATGCGCCTGCGAGAGGCACATAAGTGCGAGTCTGATCAGTGTAATGCCAGAGGCAAGAGTGAACAGCAGTGGCTGCGACTATCGTGTAAAAAAGTGATTGTTAAGTTTTAAACCTTTGGTTTTTATTATTGTAGAGTGTGTGAATGTGATACAGTCCGCTTGTGAAAGAGAACATGTTAGGTGCTGTTAGTGCTATTGAAGACAACATATATCTTCATTCTATTTAAAATAAAGATTATCAAAAGGCTTTTTATATTTCAGAAAATATTTTTCTTTATAGTTTAAAATCAAATACCAAGCCCATTTTCTTATTCTTCATCTTTCTGAAAACTTATTTTAAATTTTTTGAGAAAAAAAACCCCTGAAAGAAAGAAAAGAATCGCTTTTACTTGAACATAGATACAATTTATTTTATATAAAAATAAATTTAAAATGTTTAAATAAACTCACACGTTTCAAAAATAAGAAACTAGTAAACTAGTTTCCATTAAATCGATATGTTTTTAAATTCGTACGTAGCGATTAATCAAAAATCGTAGATATTTTTTCTGTTAGACGAGAACAAGTGATCAATCGCGAAATATCGCTTATTAAAGAACGTTTTTTATTTATGAAGAAATAATTTTTAAAGGAAATGAGTTACTCGTTTTTATAAAAATGAGTTGTTTGCATTCGACATTATTTATATTGCTATTTACTGCGCCATCTTTAAAAAAAAAAAAAAATCAGATGTTGGCGAAATTTGTATCCGACTAACAGAAAAGTACCAAACAAATATAATTATACAATAGCATACACATAATGAAAGTTAAATGATTTTTTCATTTCGAACCCATATACGGGTTTTTCATCTTTGAAGTAAAAATACATTCTCTGCTTATACACGGATCGGCTTAGAATTCGGTACATAAAAGGTTGAACAAAAGAACTGGGATATTCTTTACTTTAATTTTGCATTCATTTCATACTTATTTAAGATAATAACGTCAAAGTACATAATGGCTTGAAGAAAAATAGCATATTCTTTCCTTTAATTTTCATACTTATATCAAATAATAATCTCAAATAAATAAATAAATTATTTCAAATATAATAATTTCAATTAAAAGTAATATCAATTAACCGTTTTGCCAAATTTAATCCCGTTTACGCAGTCTGAAAGAAGCATAGATGGTGGCATCGTTTTGGGTCTTACGCGTTTACAAATTTTAAATATCTGAAATGAAGTGCAGCTGTTTTGACAATTACCTAACTGTAAAGAAATATTTTAAGAAATATCCAAATATATTTTTAAGCATCAAATATGTGTATTTCTTCATTGAAATAAGGATACATCATGAAAAAAAAAAAAATTCAGGGGGGAAAAAAACATGCATTACTGTTTATTGTCAAAACAGCTGCACTTCATTTCAAATATTTAAAATTTTTAAAACACCAAATATTTAAAAAAATAACATTTGTCTTTTTGCATCTAAAATTCGAATACAAACTAGGCTACTAGCTTCTAAACTAGGCAATCATCGCTACTAGCTTCGAAACCTGAATGGTTCTTTGGTGCTGGAAGCGTAAAAGGGCCATTAAAGTGTTCTTATTTATCCCCCAGAATGATTATGATGCAGCAGACACGAACGTTGGAAGGAACAGACATTAAAATATCTTAATTCAAAAAGCATTACAGGTGGGCCTGATGGTCAACTGGCTAATTCGCTCTGGTCTTTGATGCACTACGGAAAGGCTTCAGGTTTGAATCTTGGCTAGATGCATGAAAGCTTGTAGTGGTTCCAATCCACTTTAAAAATGTAGATCCTGGAATAATTACCCCAAATTGTTTAAAAAATGATCGCAGAGCAAAAATCCAAACCCAGCTATAGATTATGGAAGCATAATTCCATTCTACAAATTGATTATGAGGCTGTTCAATACAAAATTTTGCATTTATTTATCTTAAAACTTTAACTGCTTTTCCTTCCATTTTAAATATTGAAATAACGTGAAAAATTAAAAAAATATTTTAAACATCATATATATGTATTTTCCATTGAAACCAAGATATATTCTGGGAAAAATCTATATTCCATTTGGGTAATTGTCAGCTGCACTATATTTAAAATTTAAAGAAAAATATTTGGGATTTTTAAAAGTTAACATTTGTCAGAGCATCTAAGATTCGAATACAAACTAGGCTTGAGTCATTTTAATCATCGCTGGCTTCCAAGGCGCCCTGAGTCGTTCTTTGGTGCTGGAAGCGGAAAAAACAAGAATTCTTGGGTCTGTCCCAGACTGATCATGATGGAGACACAAACGTTGAAAGGAACAGACAGCTAAATATCTTAATTAAATAATTAATAAAAAGTAGAAAATGTCATTTTGGTTACTATTACTTTCGAATACAGAAACATAATTCAATTCTACACATTAGTTATAATGTTGTTGCAGTACAAGTTTCCCATGCTTTTTTAATAAAAACTTTAACTGCTTTTTCTTCCTTTTACTTTTTAAACTTTGAAATCAAGGGACAAATATTACGAAAAATTTTATCATTAACATATTGTATTTTTTTCAATGAAATACCACAATATATTCAGGAAAAACTCTTACATTCCATTTGGATGATTATCAAAAGAGCTGCGCTACATTTCAAATATTTAAAATTAAAAAAAAAAAAAAAAATATTTGGTGTTTTTAAGGGGTAACATTGGTCTGTGCATCTAAAATTCCGAGATACAAACTAGGCTTGAGTCATTTTAATCATCGCTACTAGCTGACCCTGAATAATTTTTGGTGCTGGAAGAGCGCTTGGCAGTTAAAGTGTTCTTGGTATCCCCCAGAATGGTCTGATGCCCAGCAGAGACAAATGTTGGGAGACACTGGACAGGCATTAAAGCAACTTCATTGCCACTTTAAAACACACACAAAATAAAAACTTAAAAGAATAAGGGGAAGGGTGAAGGAAGGGGAAAAAAGCAACGGAAATTGAACTTTGTCGATTTGAGCGGTGGAAAAGAAGTTCTATTCCTTTCCTTTCCGTTCGTGAACTCCGGGAGAATTTTTTCTTTACTATCTTCTTTCTTCTTCCCTTTAAAACTCATCAGGGAACTTTTCTTTTCTTTTCGATAATATGATTTCCTATTTCTGCACTTCACGTAGAAAACTTTTCTGCCTTTCCTATTTTTTTTTTTTTTTTTTTTTCTCTCTCTCTCTTCCCTTTCTTTTTATTAGAAGATTTTCTCAACCTTCGTTCTTTTCCTTTTAGTTTCTTTATTTTGGTTTAAATCTTTTAAGTATATTTTAGAAGAAAAGAGTTTCAATTTTTCAACTCGTTCCCTCTCTCTCTCCTCATAAACCCGCCACTGTTAATCGTCCAGATTCTGTCGGGTTTCTAAACCCGTTTTTAAGTAATAACTGAGGAAAAGGCCAAAAAAAAAGAAAGGAATCAACGATAGTGTGATAACAAGATATAAGGAAGGAAGATTATTCTGGGGGTTCCTATGACTGCTGAGTAGGAGACAGCCACTATTGAGGGTAGATGCAATGAGAAACTTTGGCCTAAAGTCTGGGAAGCTGAATAATGAAT
>BPLR01018952.1:0-25768 GCA_021605095.1 Caerostris extrusa
GAGGTGAAGAAGTTTGCATTTGGACTGCTTATCTTCGAATCGACATTTTTCGCGCGAACAAGCGTTCTCTTGCATTAATATAATTAAAAGTAAAGTAAAAATAACTAGAAAATGAAAATTTAGAGTCGTGTTTAAAACTTAAAACAACAAGTTATGAGCAAATTTATCCAAACTTTCTAAAACCATGCAAAGCCAACGCCCCCATTGAATTCGTTTGCTCAAATGTATGTTATTGTTTCTCATATTTTTAAGTACAAGTTGTATGTTTAGTACATTGTTTAGTAAAGTTTAAATTTTCTACTTGAATAACCATGCAAAGCCATCGCTCCCATTGAATTTGTTTGCTCAATTGTTTGTTATTGAAGTACAAGTTAGTGTTATAAGTAAATGTTTGTTTTAATTTCTTACTTAAATAATAAGTAATTATCTAATAATGCTATATATATATTATCTAATTTGTTGTGAAAAACACTACTTATATATGAATAGATATTTTCCTTATGAATAAATAGATTAGCTTTTTTATAAAAAAAACTATTTATGCGAATACTATTTATTGTTGGCAATAAAAAAATTTTGTGGCTTCTTTAAAAACTTTTTGAAATTTTGTAAATTGTAATTTTGACTCTTCCGACTAAAAGGTTGCAGACCCCCTTCTATAGACCATTGCGTCTATAGTATCTATGACTGTTTTTACTTTTTGGAAGTTTCATAAAAAGTCCTATAAAATCACGAACTAAAAATGTTTCTTTTTTAACAATATAAATTGATATAAAAAATAAACATCTATAAATTGATATAAAAAATAAACATCTATAAATTGATATAAAAAATAAACATCTATAAATTGATATAAAAAATAAACATCTATAAATTGATATAAAAAATAAACATCTGTTCTAAATACATGGAAAGAAAAATAGTAATTCTAAGTGGTGGAAGGGATCATATTTAAAAAAAAATAAACACAATGTGTAGAGCAACATTACATGGGTGTATTAGCTTGAGTATAACAGGAATTGAATCCCGATTATAGATAACAATGGAAAACATTTTACAGAAGAACGAATTAATCTGATACTCGTCATGATTTTCATCCCTTTGCAAATATGAAGAATGAATTAATGTGATACTAGTTAAAATTTTCGTCACTCTATAAATATGAATAACAACTTAATGTGATATTCGTCTCTCTGCTTTAACGATTAATGTTTATTTATAAAAATTTTCATCTCTCTACAAATATGAAGAGCGAAATATGATATTCGTCAAAATTTTTATATGTCTGAAAATCTGAAGAAGGAATTAATGTCACAATTTTCCTCTCTGAAAATATGAAGAACGAATTAATGTGATGTCATAATTTTCATTTCTCTGCAAATATGAAAACGAATTAGCGTGATATTCGTCACCATTTTCATCTCTTTGCAAATATGGAGAACGAATTAACATGATATTCGTCACAATTTTTATCTCTCTTCAAATATGAAGAACAAATTAATGTGATAGTAGTCAAAACTTTCGTCTTTCTGCAAATATAAACTTAACAAATAGTCGGAAAAATCTCATTGTTTTTAGCATATATCTCAAATTTTTGTATTTCTTCCGTTTTTAAATTTATATTTATAACATTCAAAATTCAATCAAACCTATTTTTGTGAGAGCTATAAGGATAGCATAAAAGAAACAGCATTAAAATTACCCTGACACTTGAAAAGTAGCTATATAATATATTGTTTGCAACACATTAAAAAGTATGGGGTAACCGCATAAAAAAATCCACATATAATACGTAAATCAGGAAACTTCACGAATAGCTATAAATTAGTTTTCGAACACGACTGGATTTGCTCTCACCAGATGATCTTTTAAAACAATTTTACATTCATTTTCTTCTGAATTTATTTTTTATTAAATTACTACAATGTCCAAAAAAAGTAGGACCAATTCTCAATTTAAATTTCCCGGGCATATGGTATTTCAATTTTGTTTCTCTTTTCGGTTGATGGCACTGTCCTTGACATCTGTGTGCAATTTTACATCAAAATATTCATTAGTGCTTGAGTTACGCTTGGTTTTGTGAGATTCTAAAACTGAATCCGGCGATTTTTGAAATGTTCTCTCAATCGACTCAAAACGGTGTCCCCGGAGTGATCTTTTGAGTTTAGGGAATAGCCAGAAGTAGCACAATGCTAAATTAGTGAATACGGAGGTTGTGGAACGATTGGGTTTCATTTTTGGCGAAAACGTCACGAAGAATCAATGCAGTGTGAGCTGGCGCATTCAGTGTTTCGGTACCAATCGAGATTTGATGCGTTTTTGAGGACAAAAAAACATCTTTTAAAATGGAATTTTGAAATTCCAGTATCATAAGCAAGGTCTCTAATTGTAAGTCGACGGTTTGCAAGCACCGAATCTTTAATCTTTTGGACGTAAGCTTCGTCTGTTGAGGTTGGTGGTCGACTGGAGGGCTCTTCGTCTTCAACGGGTTCTCTGCCTTCTTTGTACTGTTTTTATATTCTTTTCCGATGTAGGAATGCTCACCGAATGCCTCCTGTAACATTCTATACGCTTTCGCAAACAAAATTTAATGCAAGTTCTTGCTCAATTAATTCAGACATTTAAAAAAATCCCCGGAATCAGTTTAGCATATCACAAAAACCAATCGTAACTGAAGTACTAATGAAAAATGTGAAAATTTCACACAGATGTCAAGGACTTGTCAACAACCTAAAAAAGAAACACAATTGAAATACCATAAGCTCGGGAAATTTAAATTGAGGATTGGTCTTACTTTTTGGGCAAAGTAGTAATAATTACTCCAAATACCATCAGATTTTCGGTATTATGAGCGATCGCCTAAAAAAATTGATTGACCCCATTATTTAAGTCATTGAAAATAAATTAAGTAGAAAATTTATTGCATAAGTTTTATTTTTCCAAACAAGCACTAATATGTCTTTGAAAATAAATACTAATTAAAGGTGAAAAAAAATAAGTCCTTGGATATGAAGAATTGCTTTAATAAATCAATTAATATTATTTATGTAAAATTATTTAAGATTCAAACCATTAATTTTGCTCCGATATATTTTTTTTTTTATTAAACTTTTTTACATATATAAATTATTTTGTTTTCTGTAAGCTGATAATAAAGGTTAGGTCTGCTAGTTTTTCAATACAAGAAAAATAGGTTCAAAGTCTCTTTAATTTGTTTTTCTAATCCTCTCTCTTGTATGCCATTAAAAAAACCGGCTTATAATATTTTATGCATTTTCTAAAGAGCAATACCGCTAAATTTCGTAATTCTTTCAGCAGACATCGATAAAATTCTAATTGATATTGATGGCTTAAAGTCTACTATATTTTACACGAGTCAAATGAAACCGTTTCAGAAAAATTTTGACCCATTAAGCAATTGTCCTATAAATTGGACTTATTGTTACTAGCAACATAAGACACCGATACTATATTTATAGTAACAGCTTAAATAAGATTTTTATTTGACAATTGAAAATGCAAAATATATAGAATCTGTTGATATATCCTTATCATCGTCAAATCCTACATATCATAGAAATCGTTATATATATATATATATGTATATAAATTGAAAATGCAAAAGAAATGAATGAATGAATTGAAAATGAATATATGCAACAGATTCTATATATTTTTTGCATTTTCAACTGTCAGTAAATTTTATTTAAGCTGTTACTATAAATATAGTATCGGTCTTATGTTGCTAGTAACAATAAGTCCAATTTATAGGACAATTTAGCAATGGGTCAAAAATTTTCTGAAACGGTTCATTTGACTCGTGTATATATATATATGAAAAAAAATGAAAAAAAAAAAATAAAACAATCGTGTATAAAAAATGTAAAAAAAGTAAAATAGTCATTTATAGAAAATGTAAAAAAAGTAAAATAGTCATGTATAAAAATATGTAAAAAATAAATAAAATACTCATGTATAAAAATATTTAAAACAATAAAAACTCATGAATAAAAATGTAAAAAAAATAAAATATTCATGTATAAAAATGTAAAAAAAAAATAAGATATTCATGTATAAAAATGTAAAAAAGAAAAAAATATTCATGTATAAAAATGTAAAAAAAAAATAAAATATTCATGTATAAAAATGTGAAAAAAATAAAATATTCATGTATAAAAATGTAAAAAAAAAAATAAAATATTCATGTATAAAAATGTAAAAAAAATAAAATATTCATGTATAAAAATGTAAAAAAAAAATAAAAAATATTCATGTATAAAAATGTAAAAAAAATAAAATATTCATGTATAAAAATGTAAAAAAAAATAAATAAAATACTCATGTATAAAAATATTTAAAAAAAATAAAATACTCATGAATAAAAAATGTAGAAAAAATAAATAAAATACTCATGTATAAACATATTAAAAAAAAAAAAAAACTCATGTATAAAAATGTAAAAAAAAATAAAATATTCATGTATAAAAATGTAAAAAAAAAATAAGATATTCATGTATAAAAATTTAAAAAAGAAAAAAATATTCGTGTATAAAAAAAATTTAAAAAAGAAAAAAATATTCATGTATAAAAATGTAAAAAAATAAAATATTCATGTATAAAAATGTAAAAAAATAAAATATTCATGTATAAAAATGTAAAAAAATAAAATATTCATGTATAAAAAATGTAAAAAAATAAAATATTCATGTATAAAAATGTAAAAAAAAAAAATAAAATATTCATGTATAAAAATGTAAAAAAAAATAAAATATTCATGTATAAAAATGTAAAAAAAAAAAAATAAAATATTCATGTATAAAAATGTAAAAAAAATAATAAAATATTCATGTATAAAAATGTAAAAAAAATAAGATATTCATGTATAAAAATGTAAAAAGAAAAAAATTCATGTATAAAAATGTAAAAAAAATAAAATATTCATGTATAAAAATGTAAAAAAAAATAAAATATTCATGTATAAAAATGTAAAAAAATAAAATATTCATGTATAAAAATGTAAAAAAAATAAGATATTCATGTATAAAAATGTAAAAAAAAATAAGATATTCATGTATAAAAATGTAAAAAAGAAAAAAAATATTCATGTAAAAAAATGTAAAAAAAAAATAAAATATTCATGTATAAAAAATATTTAAAAAAAAAATAAAATACTCATGTATAAAAATGTGAAAAAAAATAAATAAAATATCATGTATAACGTATATTAAAAAAAATAAAAAACTCATGTATAAAAATGTAAAAAAATAAAATATTCATGTATAAAAATGTAAAAAAAAAATAAAATATTCATGTATAAAAATGTAAAAAAATAAAATATTCATGTATAAAAATGTAAAAAAAAAAAAAAAAAAAAAAAATATTCATGTATAAAAATGTAAAAAAAAAATAAAATATTCATGTATAAAAATGTAAAAATAAATAAAATATTCATGTAGAAAAATGTAAAAAAAATAAAATATTCATGTATAAAAAAATGTAAGAAAAAAAATAAAATACTCTATAAAAAATATTAAAAAAAATAATAAAATACTTATGCAAAAGTAAAAAAAGTAAAATACTCACGTATAAAAAAATGTAAAAAAAAAGTAAAATATTCATGTAAAAAAATGTAAAAAAGGTAAAATACTCACGTGTAAAAAAAAGTAAAAATACTCGTGTATAAAAAATGTAAAAAAAAGTAAAATACTCGTGTATAAAAATATAAAAAGTAAAATACTCATGTATAAAAAATGTATGTAATCATGAATTCAAAATACAATTGCGATTACTTTGATGGGAAAAGTCAATTCTAAATACATTTTTAGTTCGCCCCCTTATCAATATTAATCTCAATATGTGATCGGTCCCTCGTTTCGGCCGAGATGAACTTTATAATAAAAGCTAAATGCTCCGTATTGCTGCAATCATCGTGCCACAATTTGAAGTTTAATTGCCGATTTGATTCAAAGACCACCTACGCGTGTTCGCCATCTTTCACCGAGTCGCATCATTAATAAAAATGGCGAATCGGTTTCAAATGGAACATTTAAAGAATGGCCATTCTTCCATTTTTCCCTTCTTCTCTGCACCCTGTTTTCTCGCCTTTTTGGACTTACTGACTCAGTCTATCAGTCTTTTCTTAGAAGGATTTTTATATATTTTTTTTTATTTTGCCGTTTTCCCTCGCTGACAGGATATTGTGTCCCTTTAAAAATTAGTTTCTCTCTGTCTAAAGTGCATTTATTATCATCCGCTTTGACAAGCGAGTGAAAAGTGTTTAAAGCTTTTTTTTTTTCTTTTGCCTCGTACGACGAATCACTGCGAACATGGGTGAATTATATTGATTAGGAGGAACACTTTGCTCGGTAATCGATTATTTTTTGTTCTTTTCTATTTTTTGGAATATTTTTATTTCGTTTTCCGGCGCCGAGTGTGAGAAATGTATTCGCAGAATAAGGAATGGTTTGTTTTGAAATACTTATTTGTATATCTGTGAGTAGCAATTTTCCATCTGAAATGTTTTATAAGAAAGCCATAAATACAATTTAAATTTAATTTTTTTAATAATATTACAATTAAATGTGCGTCGATAAAAATTAAAGGGATTTTTGGATAGTAAAATTTTGTGTTTGACTAGCACTCGGTGCTACAAGTTTCGGATTTGAGTCCCGGCTGTACCATGGATGTTTGTAGTGGTTCGGAATCCACTTTAAGCCGTATGTCCCGGTCTAATATCAATGCAGATCATTGTGAGTAGGACTGCCAACCCTACCTTGTAAAAAGAAATCATCTCCTGTCTTGAAATTTGCAAGGGGAGAGAAAAGTGTTTAAAGCTTTTTTCTTTTGCCTCGTACGACGAATCACTGCGAACATGGACAGAATTATATTGATTAGGAGAAACACTTTGCTCGGTAATCGATTATTTTTGTTCTTTTCTATTTTTGGAATGGAATATTTTTATTTCGTTTTCGGCGCCGAGTGTGAGAAATGTATTCGCAGAATAAGGAATGGTTTATTTTGCAATATTTTTTGGTTTAATAGTAATTTTCCATCTAAATTATTTTGTAAGCAGCCAGACATCTAATTTTTTAATTACAATTAAATTAATGTGTATTGCCAAAAGTTAATGATATTTTTGGAAAATAAAATTTTGTGTTAGTGTATTGTTGCATTTCGAATAGAGAATATTTTGTATCGAAACATTTTTCTTTAAGTAAAATTCATTAATAATTATACTAAAAAAAGTTTTAGTGACGTAAATTATATATTACAGTCTGATTATGTAACATGTGTTTGTATTTGAGAATTTTAAAAATACTTAATGTTGAAAAATGTGTAATAAGAAACATAGTTTTAATTGCCCAATTTCGTTGATAATTTTTTTTAAAATTTTCTTATGTTTACGCTTTTATAAAATAATTTTTATTCTTTTCTATTAATTCATACTTAAATCTTGATTTTGCCAATCTATCTAGAAATTTATTTTTATGGCCCTTTTTAAGACCTCAAATTATATTCTAATAGTTCAAAGTAATTCTAAATAAAATTCAACAAACATTGAAGAAAATTCTCGGCCACAGGGCAACAGATTAATCCTGGGGATGTCTGTTCCTCATTGCAGGACACTGAGGATTAGACACTAAAACAAGAAATTTTGAGTTTTCCTTTTAAGTTCTAATACATTTAAATAAAAAAATCTTTAAAATACTTCCTTCTATAACCATAAACACAACAAAAAGAAAATTATGTTAAAAAAGCAATTGTGTGTTACCCAACAATCCATTGAAATATCGAACAAAGCAAAACTGATAATTTCTTCATATGCTTCTCTTGATTCAACATACTTTTAAAATAAATGCACTATATTAATTTTTAAAATAATTTAGTTTCTAATATTTTGTGGTAATATATAATACAAAACTACCAGAAAAATGACACATAATCTGTGTTTGAAATCGAATTTATATTCATGAATTTCTCACGCTATTTATTTCGTTTTTATGTTAACAAGTGGCCACAAAATAATAACTTGCTCACATTTTGCATAAATTTTTTTTTCCTTGAAAGAAGTAGTAAACCTAAATTATCCAGAAAAGACACTGACTTTTATCCTTAGGTTCTTACATATTTCCCTGCATATGCCTATAAAATTCTCATTCTTCATACTTGAGAGCAAAGGGATTTGCTACTCCGAATAAAAGGAAACTTCCTATATTCGTTCCGTAAAGGTCAATATGAAGTTCTGCATCATTTGCATTCTATGACTTCCTGAGTAATCAAGATTCTAAAGTTGATAGGCAGTCGTTTTTTGGTATAAAACTCAACTACTATTAAACTCGAATTTTACGGCCACTTTCGGGGTTTCATGTCTTTGCAAAAGCACAGACCTGTTTAGGGAAAAAGGGGAAGCAAAAAGGGATATTTGTTTGTTTTTACTGTTTTTTTTCCGTCTTTACATATTTATGCTGATCCCCCTAGAAGCACCAGTCCGCAACTTTTGCAGACCTGCGGAGAAGGTCCATCCTGGCTCTTTAAGTTATGCTTACGGTTTTTATAACCTTCCGATATATGTTCTTTTCTTTATGACCTTCTAAGCCTGTCGCGGATTTTGTTGGAATTTTTAAAAGGTCCTTATTCGATTCTGTTGGATGCTTTTCCCAAATGGTGATGTGAACAAAATTAACTGCCGCTTTTAGCCCCGCTCTGATGGGGATACTCAAAAACGCCTTCTTCCATTCTAAAGGGTTTCCGACTTGCATTTTATTAGCCATTTTCTTGTTTACTAAGATCGCTATCGCTAGGTTTTATCTGAATTCATTCTAGATATTAATATAATTAATTAAGGTCATTCATTATTAATTAATAATTCATTCTAAGTCATTAAATTTGAATAAGCTTTGCTAAATGTAATTTTAAACAGTTTTAAATAAAATACACTATGCATATCATTAAATCGGATTTTATTAAGGAATTTTAAAAAATGATTATGGATCTTGAAGTCATTTAACCATTGGTATTTTTATTTGATGAATGATAATCATATTAAGTTATTGCGTTTTTATAATAACTATCGTGCGATGAAATGATTTAATAATTGGCGTTATTTTAGATTAATTATTATTTTTTTGCATTTGTGGGTTTTTCTTAAAAAATGTGTGCCCAGCGTTAGAAAAAAATGAATTGATAGATGTACTTAAACATTAATGATACACAGTATTTATAATATCTTGCATAATAATCCATTGAAAAATCAAGCAAACCAAAAAGCGTTCCTATTTTTCTTCTGACTGAATATATTTCTAAAAGAAATAGACTAATATTGATTTTGAAAAATTTAGCAATGCGTTGTAATATAAAACTACCAGCAAAACCAGACATAAGCTG
This sequence comes from Caerostris extrusa, assembly GCA_021605095.1. Taxonomy (NCBI): domain Eukaryota; kingdom Metazoa; phylum Arthropoda; class Arachnida; order Araneae; family Araneidae; genus Caerostris; species Caerostris extrusa. The sequence continues at coordinate 9,385 of BPLR01018952.1, forward strand.
TTTTTGAAATTGAATATATATTCAAATATTTCTCACTCTATTTACACTCAAGAGCGAAAACATTATGACCATTCATACATTTTTTTTCTTTTCAAAAAGATATATTAAACATAAATTATCGAGAGAAAAGACGCAATCTTTTATCCTTAGGTCTCTACATATTTCCCTACATATGCCTATAAATTTCTCATTCTTCATACTTGAGAGCAAAGGTTTACTATACCGAGGAAAAAAAAGGAAACTTTCTACATTCGTTCCGTAGCGGTCGATATGAAGTTTTGCATCATTTGCATTCTATGACTTCCTGAGTAATCGAGATTCTAAAGTTGCTAGTCTTTGCAAAAGCACAGTCCCTGTTTAGGGACAAAGAAGGGAAGGAAAACGGATTTTTTGTTTTTTTTTACGGTTTTATTTCAGCACTTACATATTTATGCTGATCCCCTAGAAGTACCAGTCCGCATCTTCTGGCAGTCCTGCAGAGAAGGTCCATCCGGGCTCTTTAAGTTACGCTTACTGTTTTTATGACCTTCCGATATGTCTTCTTCATTTCTTTATGACCTTCTAAGCCTGTCGTGAATTTTGGTGGAATTTTTAAAGGTCCTTATTCGATTCTGTTGGATGCTTTTCCCAAACGGTGATGCGACCAAAATTAAGTGCCGCTTTAGCGCCGCTCTTATGGTGATACTCTGAAATGCCTTCTGCTGTTCTTAAGTAGATTTCGATTTGCATTTTTTATTAGCCATTTTCTTGTTTACTAAGAACGCTATCTGAATTTTTATCTGAATTCCCGCCTTCTTACGTCATTATTTTTGAATAAGGTTTGCTAAATGTATTTTAAACAAGTTTTAAATAACGGGCTTTATGTTGTCGTAATATTAAAACTATAGCAAAACCTCACGAAATGTGAGTTTGAAATCGAATTTATATTCATGATTTTATATTAAATTATGCCATCAATATAAATTTTGAAAGTACAAATAATTTTTACTGTTCACCATGTTTAAAATATGTAAATAAATATATTTATGATTGCAAATTTTGTGTTTTAATGTTAAGTTATTACCCATTTAAATAAAAAAATTATTTGAAAGTAAATTCTTAACAATGAAACTAATAACTATAAACACAATGAAAAAAAACTGATAACTCAATATATTTCTAAAAGAAATAGTGTATATTAATATTGTAAAATTATTAAAATTCCAGCGATTTGTCGTAATATAAAACTACCAGTAAAACCGCACATAATAATCTGATTTAGAAATCAAATTTATATTCATTAATTTCTCAGGTTACATATTTCGTTTTTATCTTAACAGGTGCCAACAGAATGCGAACTTGTTGACATTTTACATACATTTTTTTTTCATAAAAGAAATAGTAAACCTAAATCATCTAGGAAAGACGCATTCATTTACCCTTAGAATTTTTCAATATTTTCCTACATATGCCTAATAAATTTCTCCTTCTTCATACTTGAGAGCAAAGGGATTTACTACACACAGAGTAAAAAGGGAAACTTCCCATATTCGTTCCATAGCGGTCGATATGAAGTTTTGCATCATTTGCATTCTATGACTTCCCTGAGTAATCAAGATTCTAAAGTTGGTAGGCGGTCATTTATGATATAAATTCAACTACTATTAAACTCAATTTTACGGCCACTTTCGAGGTTTCATGTCTTTGCAAAAGCACGGTCCTATTTAGGAAAAAGGTTTTTTTGTTTTTGTATTTATTTTTACTGTTTTATTACCGCCTTTACATATTTAAGCTGATCCCTAGAAGTACCAGTCCGCAGCTTCTGGCAGTTCTGCAGAGAAGGTTCATCCTGGCTCTTTAAGTAATGCTTACGTTTTTTATAACCTTCAATATGTGTTCTTCTTTTCTTTATGACCTTCTAAGCCTGTCGTGGATTTTGGTGGAATTTTTAAAGGTCCTTATTCGATTCTGTTGGATGGTTTTCCCAAATGGTGATGTGACCAAAATGAACTGCCTGCTTTCTGATGGTGATACTCCTAAACGCCTTATTCCATTCTTAAATGGATTTCGACTTGCATTTTATTAGCCGTTTTCTTGTTTACTAAGAACGCAATCGCCAGCTTTTTATCTGAATTCAAACCTTCTTACGTCATTATATTTGAATAAGCTTTGCTAAATGTAATTTTAAAGAAGTTTTAAATAAAACGCTCCACGTATACGTGGCATAAAATCAGTTTTTATAACGGAATTTTAAAGTTGGTTATAGACCTAAAAGTAACGTAACCATTGGTATTTTAACTTGGTGAATAATAACCATCTTAAGTTATTTAATTTTTATAATAATTAACTTATTATAATAACTAACTTGCTGACATATTTTCCTTGAAATTTTGTGTCGCGTTGTGTATGTGCCATTTCGTGTTAAGTTATAACAAAATTAAATAATAAAAAAATATTGCAAAAATAACTTTCTTTAATAACTATAAACACAATAAAAAAGTTGTTTAAAAGTTTTAATAAAAGGCGCTGTGCGTATGTAGCAAAAAAATTAGATTTTTTAACTGAATTTTGAAAAATGGTTATGTATCTATAAGTAATGCAACCGCTAATATTTCAATTTGATGAATAATAACCATGTTAAGTAATTTTATTTTTATAATAAGTAACTTATTATAATAACTAATTTGCTGATAATTTACATATGTTTTTTCCTTGGAAGATTTGTATTATGTTTTGTGTGTGTACCAATTTTTGTTTTCGTGTTAAGTAATAACACAATAAAATAAAATTTGTAAAAATACTTACTTTAATAATAGTATACACAATAAAAAAAAAAAAAAAAAAAAATTCTGTTAAAAACAACCACAACAACGAGAAACAATTGTACGCTACCCTATAATCCATTCAAAAATTAAACAAAACAAAACTGACAATTTCTTTCTATTCTTCTTCTAAGTCAATATATTTCTGAAAGAAACCAACTAATATTAATTTTAAAAATTTATCAATTTTGTGGTAATATAAAATACCGGCATAACCTCATATCATCTGAATTTGAAATCGAATTTATATTCATGTATTCTTCACGCTATTTATTTCGCTTTTATCTTAACAAGTACGAACAAAATGAGAACTGGCTGACTATTTTCATGCATTTTTCTTTGAAAGAAATAGTAAACCTAAATTCTCCAGAAAAGACACAAGCTTTTATCTTCAGGTTCTAACATATTTCCGTACATATGCCTATAAATGTCCAATTCTTCATACTTGATAGTAGAGGGATTTACTACACCGAGTAAAAAAGGAAACTTCTTATATTCCTTCCATAGCGGTCGATATGAAGTTCTGCATCATTTGCATTCTATGACTTCCTGAGTAATCAAGATTCTAAAGTTGGTAGGCAGTCGTTTTTGGTATAAAACTCAACTACTATTAAACTCGAATTTTACGGCCACTTTCGGGGTTTCATGTCTTTTGCAAAAGCACAGTCCCGTTTAGGGAAAAAGAGGGAAGGAAAAGGGATTTTTCTGTTTTTGTATTTATTTTTACTGTTTTATTTCCGCCTTTACATATTTATGCTGATCCCCCTAGAAGTACCAGTCCGTAGTTTCAGGCAGTCTTGTAGAGAAGGTCCATCCAGGATCTTTAAGTTATGTTTACGGTTTTTAAAACCTTCCGATATGTGTTCTTCTTTTCTTTATGACCTTCTAAGCCTGCCTTGGATTTTGATGGAATTTTTAAAGGGCCTTATTCGATTCTGTTGGATGCTTTTCCCAAACGGTGATGCGACCAAAATTAAGTGCAGCTTTAGCGCCGCTCTTATGGTGATACTCCGAAATGCCTTCTGCAGTTCTTAAGAAGAATTCGACTTGCATTTTATTAGCCATTTTCTTGTTTACTAAGATCGCTATCGCCAGGTTTTTATCTGAATTCACGCCTTCTTACGTCATTAAATTTGAATAAGCTTTGCTAAATGTAGTTTTAAACAAGTTTTAAATAAAATGCTCTCTGCAGATGTGGCATAAAATCAGTTTTTATAGCAGAAATTTAAAGAATTGTTTGGTTCTAGAAGTAACGTAAACGTTGGGATTTTTAACCTGGTGAATAATAAGTATATTAATTTATTTCCTTTTATAATAGTTAACATTAAAATATCTAACTTGCTGATGTTTCTTTCCTTGAAAGATTTGTGTTGTGTTTCGTGTGTGTCACATTTTGTGTTTTCATGTTAATTTATAACACAATAAATTAAAAAAAAATATTGTAGAAAGGTACCTTTAATAACTATAAACACAACAAAAAAATTCGGTTAAAAATAATAACAAAAGCAATTCTTTGTTATCAAATAATCCATTTAAAAATTGAACAAAGCAAAACTGACAATTTCTTCCTATTTTTCTTTTGACTCAATATATTTTTAAAGTAAATAAACTAATATTAATTTTTAAAATTTACCAATTTGTGATAATATAAAACAACCATCAAAACCTAACTTAAGCGAATTTATATTCATGGATTTCCCACGCTATTTATTTCGTTTTTATCTTAACAACTGACAACAAAATGATAACTTGCTGACATTTTGCATAACATTTTTTTATTGAAAGAATTAGTAAACCTAAATTATCCAGAAAAGACACTGACTTTTATCCTTAGGTTCTTACATATTTCCCTGCATATGTCTATAAATGTCCAATTCTTCATACTTGAGAGCAAAGGGATTTACTATACCGAGTAAAAAAAAAAAAAAAAGAATACTTTCTATAATCGTTCCGTAGCGATCGATATGAAGTTTTGCATCATTTGCATTCTATGACTTCCTGAGTAATCAAGATTCTAAAGTTGGTAGGCAGTCGTTTTTGGTATAAAACTCAACTACTATTAAACTCGAATTTTACGGCCACTTTCGGGGTTTCATGTCTTTGCAAAAGCACATACCTGTTTAGGAAAAAGAGAGGAAGGAAAAGGGTTTTTTTTTTTGTTTTGGTGTTTACTGTTTTATTTCCGCCTTTTCATATTTATGCTGATCTCCTAGAAGCACCAGTCCGAAGCTTCTGGCAGTCCTGCAGAGAAGGTCCATCCAGGCGCTTTATGTTATGCTTACGGTTTTTATAACCTTCCGATATATGTTCTTCTTTTCTTTATGAACTTCTAAGCCTGTCTTGCATTTTGGTGGAATTTTTTTAAAGGTCCTTATTCGATTCTGTTGGATGCTTTTCCCAAATGGTGATGCGACCGAAATTAACTGCCACTTTAGCGCCGCTCTGATTTTGATGCTCCAAAACTCCTACTTCCATTCTTAAATGGATTTCGACTTGCATTTTATTAGCCATTTTCTTGTTTACTAAGATCGCTATAGCTAGGTTTTTATCTGAATTCACGCCTTCTTTACGTCATTAAATTTGAATAAGCTTTGCGAAATGTAATTTTAAAAACTTTTAAATAAAATGCTCTAAGCATGTACAGCATAAAATCGGTTTTTATAACGAAATTTTAAAGAATGGTTATTGACCTAGAAGTAATGTAACCATTGGTATTTCAACTTTCTGAATAATAACCATATTGAGTTATTTCATTTTTATAATAACTAATAATCTATGAAATAGTTTGATCATAAATAATATTTTTTACATTAATATTCATTGAATTTGAGTCAAACTGTGTACTGCATTAAATTTGAATACGCTTTGCTAAATGTAATTTTAAACAAGTTTTAACCAGCAAAAACCACACATAATCTTGAATAATCGAATATATAAAACACAAAAATTAATTTATATTATGTATTTCTCATACTATTTACTTAGTTTTTATCTTAAATTATTCCAACAAAATGAGACACTTGCTGACATTTTACATACCTTATTTTTCCTGTAAAGAAATAGTAAACCTAAATTATCCAGAAAAAGACACAATCCAACCAAATCCTTAGGTTCTATCTTTAGGATATTCCACATTTCCCTACATATGCCTATAAAATTCTCATTCTTCATACTTGATAGCAGAGGGATTTACTACACCAAGAAAAAAAAAAAGAATACTTTCTATATTCGTTCCGTAGCGGTCGATATGAAGTTCTGCATCATTTGCATTCTATGACTTCCTGAGTAATCAAGATTCTAAAGTTGGTAGGCAGTCGTTTTTGGTATAAAACTCAACTACTATTAAACTCGAATTTTACGGCCACTTTCGAGGGTTTCATGTCTTTGCAAAAGCACAGTCCTGTTGAGGGAAAAAGTGGTAAAGGAAAAAGGAATTTTTGTTTTTACTGTTTTATTTCCGCCTTTAATGCTGATACCCTAGAAGTACCAGGTCGCAGTTTCAGGCAGTCTTGTAGAGAAGGACCATCCAGGCTCTTTAAGTTATGCTTACGGTTTTTATAACCTTCCGATATATGTTCTTCTTTTCTTTATGACCTTCTAAGCCTGTCGTGGGTTTTGGTGAATTTTTAAAGGTCCTTATTCGATTCTGTTGGATGCTTTTCCCAAATGGTGATGCGACTAAAATTAACTGCCGCTTTAGCGCCGCTCTGATGGTGGTACTCCAAAACGCATTCTAGCATTTCTTAAATGGATTTCGAGTTGCATTTTATTAGCCATTTTCTTACCATCTAAGATCGCTATCGCTGGGTTTTATCTGAATTCACGCCTTCCTACGTCATTAAATTTGAATAAGTTTTTCATAAATGTAATTTTAAACAAGTTTTAAATAAAATGCTTTATGCATATGTAGCATAAAATCAGTTTTTATAATTGAATTTTAAAAGATGGCTATGTTCTAGAATAAATGTAGTCATTGGTATTTCAAATTGATAAATAATAACCAGATAGAAGGTATTTCATTTTTATAATAATTTACTTATTATAATAACTAACGTTCTGACATTTTGACATTTGACGATTATACATTTTTGCCTTGAAAGATTTGTGTTGTGTTTTGGGTTGTTGAGATTTATTTATAACATCATTTTGTGTTTTCATGTTAACTTATAACATTTTTAAATAAAAGTGCATAAATTGTAAAAGGACTTTATTTTATAACTATAAAAGCTGTTAAAATTGTTTTTTGTTAAAAACAACAACAAAAAGTTGTTTTTATGTTACTGAATAATCCATTGAAAAACTAAATAAAGCAAAAAGTGACAATTTCTTCCTAATTTTTCTTCTGACTCAAATTTTTTTAAGAAAAATAGTCTAACATTAGATTTTTATATTTTAACAATTTGTCGATAATATAAAAAATGGGCAAAACAACACATAATCTGAGTTTGAAATCGAATTTATATTGTAATTTTTCAGGATATTTATTTCGTTTTTATCATTAACAAGTTCCAACAAAATGACAACTTGCTAACATTTTTTTTCCTTGAAAGAAATAGAAAACCTAAATAATCCAGAAAAGACACAATCTTTTATCCTTAGATTTTTTCATATTTCCCTACATATGCCTATAAAGTTCTCATTCTTCATACTTGAGAGCAAAGGGATTTACTACACCGAGTAAAAAAAAAAAAAAAAACTTCCTATATTCGTTCCGTAGCGGTCGATGTGAAGTTCTGCATCATTTGCATTCTATGACTTCCTGAGTAATCAAGATTCTAAAGTTAGTAGGCTGTCGTTTCTGGTATAAAAACTCAACTATTATGAAACTGGACACTTTTACAGCCACTTTCGGGGTTTCATGTCTTTTCATGCAAAAGCACAGTCCTGTTTAGGGAAAAAAGAGGGGAAGGAAAAGGCATTTTTTAGTTTTTTGTGTTTTATATCCGCCTTTACATATTTATACTGATCCCCTAGAAGTACCAGTCCCCAGCTTCTGGCAGTCCTGCAGAGAAGGTCCATTCAGACTTTAAGTTATGCTTACGGTTTTTATGACCTTGCTATATGTGTTCTTCTTTTCTTTACGACCTTCTAAGCCTGTCGCGGATTTTGGTGGAATTTTTAAGGTCCTTATTGGATTCTGTTGGATGCTTTTTCCAAATGGTGATGCGACCAAAATTAACTGCCGTTTTAGCGCCGCTCTGATGGTGATTCGCCAAAACACCTTCTTTCCATTCTTAAATGGATTTCGACTTGCATTTTATTAGACATTTTCTTGTTTATTAATACCGCTATAGCTAGGTTTTTATTTAAATTCACGCCTTCTTACATTATAAAATTTTACGCTTTGCTAAATGTTATATTAAACAAGTTTTAAATAAAATGATCTATGCATAACTAGCATAAAAATCAATGCTTATATCGGAATTTTAAGGAAAGGTTATGGATCTTGAATAATGTAGCCATTGGCATTTTAACTTGATAAATAATAACCATATTAAGTTATTGCATTTTTATAATAACTAACAGGCCATAAAATGATTTAATTATTAATTTTATTTTAGATTGATATTCTTTGCATTTGAGTGTCGTTAAAAAATGCTTGAGTTTAAAAAAAAATAAATTTTAGATTTTCTTAAATATTAAGGTGACATATTATTTATAATGATACAGTAAATTTTATACATTATTTTTTTTAGTAAAATAAATATTTTATACAATATTATTAAAATATTTTTAGATGAATCATATATAAACGCGGATCTTATAGCTTGTAATATCAGAACTCTATGAATGTATAAACTCATACATCTTTAAAATTCCTATTTCTTTATTCATCAACATTATTGCATTTCAATAGCAGGAATAAAATATCGAATAACATGTAGAAGAACTATATATTTCAAAAATTGAATTGAAAAAAAATTGTTAAATATAAGAGCAATAAATAAAGACAATTGTATGTTAACCAATAATCAATTGAAAAATTAAACAAAGAAAACTGGTATTTTACTGATGACAATATTTCTAAAAGAAATAGACTAAATTAATTATGTAAAATAATTTAAATTTCAGCAATTAATCATAATATAAACTACCAGCGAAACCACGCATATTCTGATTTTGAAATCGACTTTATATTCATAGATTTGTCACTCTATTTATTGCGTTTTTAACTTTACAAGTTCTAACAAAATGAGAACTTGCTGACATTTGCATTCAGTTTTTCTTGAAAGAAACAGTAAACCTAAATTATCCAGAAAAGACACAATCTTTTATCCGTAGGTTCTTACATATTTCCCTACATATGGCTATAAATTTTCTCATTCTTCATATTTGAGAGCAGAGGGATTTACTACACTAAGAAAAAAAAAGGAAACTTCCTATATTTTTACCGTAACGGTCGATGTGAAGTTCTGCATCATTTGCATTCTATGACTTCCTGAGTAATCAAGATTCTAAAGTTGGTAGGCATTCGTTTTTGGTATAAAACTCAACTACTATTAAACTCGAATTTTACGGCCACTGTCGAGGTTTCATGTCTTTGCAAAAGCACAGGCCTGTTTAGGAAAAGGAGGGAAGGAATAAGGTTTTTTTTTTTTTTGTTTTTACTGTTTTATTTCCGCCTTTACATAATTATGTAGATTCCCTAGGAGTACCAGACAGCAGCTTCTGGCAGTCCTGCAGAGAAGGGCCATCCTGGCTCTTTATGTTATGCTTTCGGTTTTTGCAACCTTCCGATATGTGTTCTTCTTTTCTTTGTGACCTTCTAAGCCTGTCGTGGATTTTGGTAGAATTTTTAAAGGTCTTTATTCGATTCTGTTGGATGCTTTTCCGGAATAATGATGCGACTAAAATGAACTGCCGCTTTAGCGCCGCTCTGATGGTGGTACTCCAAAACGCATTCTAGCATTCTCAAATGGATTTCGAGTTGCATTTTATTAGCCATCTTCTTGTTTACTAAGATCGCTATCGCTGGGTTTTTATCTGAATTCACGCCTTGTTACGTCATTAAATTTGAATAAGCTTTCATAAATGTAATTTTAAACAAGTTTTAAATAAAACGCTTTATGCATATGTGGCATAAAATCAGTTTTTATAATTGAATTTTAAAAGATGGCTATGGTTCTAGAATAAATGTAGTCATTGGTATTTCGACTTAATGAGGGTCATAAATAGAAGGTATAGATAGAAGGTATTTCATTTTTATAATAATTTACTTATTATAATAACTAACGTTCTGACATTTTACACATTATGACGATTATACATTTTTGCCTTGAAATATTTGTGTTGTGTTTTGTGTGTTGAGATTTATTTGTGCATCATTTTGTGTTTTCATGTTAACTTATAACATTATTAAATAAAAAAAAAAGTATTGTAAAAAGGACTTTATTTTATAACTATAAAAGCTGTTAAAATTGTTTTTGTTACTGTTGTTTTTATGTTACCGAATAATCCATTGAAAAATTAAATATAGCAAAATGACAATTTCTTCCTATTTTTCTTCTGACACAATATATTTCTAAGAAAATAGTCTAACATTGATTATTAAAATTTAACAATTTGTGATAATATAAAACTACCGGCAAAAACAACACATAATCTGAGTTTGAACGACTTTATATTTAATAATTTCTCAGGATATTTATTTCGTTTTTATCATAACAATTTCCAACAAAATGACAACTTGCTAACATTTTTTTCCTTGAAAGAGGTAGAAAACTAAATAATCCAGAAAAGACACAATCTTTATCCTTAGGTTCTTAAATATTTTCCTAAATATGCCTATAAAGTTCTCATTCTTCATACTTGAGAGCAGAGGGATTTACTACACCAGAGTAAAAAAAAAAAAAAACTTCCTATATTCGTTCCGTAGCGGTCGATATGAAGTTCTGCATCATTTGCATTCTATGACTTCCCTGAGTAATCAAGATTCTAAAGTTAGTAGGCTGTCGTTTTTGGTATAAAACTCAACTACTATTAAACTCGAACTTTTACGGCCACTTTCGAGGTTTCATGTCTTTGCAAAAGCACAGGCCGGTTTAGGAAAAAAAGAGGGAAGGAAAAGGTTTTTTTTTTCCTTGTTTTTTCTGTTTTATTTCCGCCTTTACATATTTATGCTGATCCCCTAGAAGTAGCAGTCCGCAGCTTCTGGCAGTCCTGCAGAGAAGGTCCATCCAGGCTTCTTTAAGTTATGCTTACGGTTTTTATGACCTTCCGATATGTGTTCTTCTTTTCTTTTATGACCTTCTAAGCCTGACGTGGATTTTGGTGGAATTTTTAAAGGTCCTTATTCGATTCTGTTGGGTGCTTTTTCCAAATGGTGATGCGACCAAAATTAACTGCCGTTTTAGCGCCGCTTGATGGTGATCGCCAAAACACCTTCTTCCATTCTTAAATGGATTTCGACTTGCATTTTATCGCTTGGTTTTTATCTGAATTCACGCACTCTTACGTGATTAAATTTGAATTAACTTTTACTAAATATAATTTTAAAGAAGTTTTAAATAAAATGCTCTTTCATATGAAGCATACAATCAGTTTTTTAACGAAATTTTTAAAAATGTTTATGGATCTAGAAGTAATGTAACCATTTTTATTTCATCTTGGTGAATAATAACCGTAATATGTTATTTAATTTTTATAACAAAATGTCATGAAATGATTTAATAATTAATATTATTTTAGATTAATATTCTTTGTATTTAATGTTTTGTTAAAAGTTTTAGAAAAAAATTGTTTAATTTTACTGTGATATCTATCACATTAATATCTATGTGGGAATGTATTTATAATACAATAAATTTTTTATAGTATCTTTTTAAATACAATATATATTTTGTACAATATTGTCAAAATATAGTAGAAATAACAATAACGAATAAAATACAGAAGAACTATACATTTTAATAACTATAATAACGTAAAAGGGTATTACAATAGAGTAGAACTATATATTTTAATAACCATAACAATATATAAGAACTATATATTTCAATAGTCATAATAATATAGAAAGTCATTACAATATAGAAGAACTATATATTTCAATAATCATAATAATATAGAAAGTCATTACAAAATAGAAGAACTATATATTTTAATAACCATAACAATATAGAAGGGCATTACAAAACAGAAGTACTATATATTTCAATAACCATAACAATATTGAAGGGCATTACAATAGAAAAGAACTATGTATTTCAAAATAATCGAAATGTTTTTTATTTACCATTAGTGTTTTAATGTTTAATATGCTTGAGTTCTATTTATTTGATAAAATTTTTTAACAATGTCTACGAAATGTGTATAACATTAAAAAATAGATTTTATTTTATTTTGCTTATAGATTTTCTAGACCATTTAAAAGCTATTCTAAAACGTTCCAAGCTTCTTAATTTTTAACGTATTTTTACGAGTGAAAATGTGAAAACGTAACAATTTTTAAACTTAAAAATAAATTTTCTAGTAACATTGTAGTATATCCTGTAGAAACAGTGCAATTAATAAATATGACAAGATAAACCACATTAACAATTGCATTTAGTTATTTAATGTATTTAATATTATTAGAACATAATATTTATAATAGTATAATTTTTAGTCAATTTTTATAACACCATTAATATTTCGTATATAAAAATATCTTCATAAGATCTATTTTTATTTTTTAAAAAAATTTTATTTATAAAAATATAAAGAATTGTCAGTGTACTCTTAAAAAACGTATGATTGCTTTGGGGGATTTTTTTTTTTCAATGATGAATAAGGAACTTGAGTATACAAATTTTTTTCATTTGTTTATTAACTGCAGTTTTTACATATTAATAGTAAAAATTTAATCAACCTTTTCTTTTAGTTTTAATATATTAGCCTTAAAAAACACTAATTCCTCGCTTGCTACATAAAAAAAGAAATAAATTCTAGATACAAATAAAATAAGACTTGCGACTAATAGATAGTGATTAATCTTCAGATAACTTAATTAAAAGCCATATTTATAAAATGTCCAATCGATAATTGTTTTGAAAATATTGTATATTTTCTCCTTTTAGAGACGAGCAGATCAAATCTTGACTGATTTTAATAAAATTATATTCGAAATGTATTGAATTTTTATTTTTAACATAGTAAAAATATTTCTTCTTTTGCATAATTTTTACAAATTATACAAAAAAAAAAAATAAATCATAAACAGAAATAAAAATAAGACTGTAAATAATATAACTTATATTTTTTTAACATATTTCCTTTGTATAAACATTTACAAATTATACAAAAAAAGAAATAAATTAAACAGAAATAAAATAAGACTGTTACAAATTATTTTTTTTACAAAAATATTTCTTCTTGATTCTTTTACAAATTATACCAAAAGAAATAAAAAAACAGAAATAAATAAGACTGTAAATAATATAACTTATGGCTTTTTAACATAGTAAAAATATTTCTTCTTTTGTATAATTCTTTAAAAATTATACCAAAAAAAAAAAGAAAGAATCATAAACAGAAATAAAATAAGACTGTAAATAATATAACTTATATTTTTTAACATAGTGGAAAATATTTTCTTCTTTTTGTATAATTCTTACAAATTATACAAAAAAGAAATAAATCATAAACAGAAATAAAATAAGACTGTAATAATATAACTTTATATTTTTTAATATAGAAAATATTTTCTTCTTTTGTATAATTTTTTACAAATTATACCAAAAAAAGAAATAAATCATAAAACAGAAATAAAAATAAGACTGTAAATATAACTTATATTTTTAACATAAGTAAAAAATATTTCTTCTTGTATAAATTTTTACAAATTATACCAAAAAAAAGAGAAAGAAATCATAAACAGAAATAAAAATAAGACTGTAAATAATATAACTTATATATAATTAACATAGTAGTAAAAATATTTTAGCTCCTTTTGTATAATTCTTTACAAATTATACAAAAACAGAAAAGAAAATCATAAACAGAAATAAAAATAAGACTGTAAATAATATAACTTAATTCTGATTCATCTATAAGACATATTTAAAAGCCAAATTAAAGCCCTTTACAAAATGTCCCTGAATTGATTAATTATTTTGTAAAATTAATAAAAAAACTTGTAAAACTTGACATTATTTTGTAAGACTCTTTTGATAGTTTTCACCTTTGATTTAACCGTGTAAAGATGGACACATCAAATGTTGACCACTCCCTGGACAAAAATATTAATTGAAAAATTTCCTTATCCTTTATATTAATATAGTTAGTTTTAAAAGATATGAATTCCTCACACACAAAAAAGGGAGAATTCTAGAGACAAAGTAAGAAACTTAATTATGATCTCTTCAGGACATCTAAAAGACATAAGCTAAAATGTCGTAAGTCGATAATTATTTTGGAAACATTGTATATTTTCTCCCTTTTTAAAAACGAGCAGACCAAATCTTGACAGATTTCGAACAAAATAATAATAGAAAATTTTTTCCATTTTTTTGCTTTTATTATTATTATGACTTTACCATAGTAGCTTTAAAAGCACACCCAAATTATTTACATAAGCTATACAGAAAAGAAATTCAAAAAGAAAAAAAAGTAAGACTTGAAATTTAATTCTGATTCATCTAAAAGCCATCTTTTACATAATTTCAAATCGATAATTATTTTGCGAATCTTATATATTTTCTCCTTTAAAGACGAGCAGATCAAATCTTGACTGATTTCGAAACAAATATTAATCGAAAAATTTATCCAATGTTTATTTATTTATTTTTACATAATATCCTTTAAAATCACACTTTATTCTGTACATAAAATATAAAAAAGAAAGAAAGAAATTCCAGGGAGAATGAAAATAAATAAGACTGAAACTTAATTCTGAGTCGTCTCCAAGACATCTAAAAGCCACCTTTACGAAATGTCACATCGATAATCATTTTGAAAATCTAGTATATTTTCACCCCTTTAAAGATGAGTAGATCAAATCTTGACTGATTTTGAATAAATTATGCCAAAAATGAAAAATTACTCCAGTTGTTTGCTCATAAAGACCTCACTTTCCTTTATACTATTATACAAAAAAAGCAAAGACCAGATCTTATAGTGAAAAAATAAAAATAAAAACCTTTGAAAGCTTAATTATGATTCATCTTCAGGACATATAAAGCCATTTTTACAGAATGTTAAATCGATAATTATTGCACATTTTCTCCTTTTAAAAACACAGATCAAATCTTAACTGATTTGAAACAAAATAAGAATCGAAAAAATTTATACTTTTTATTTTAACATAGTATCCTTTAAAAGCCACACTTTATTTTTTACATAATAGACAAACGTAAAAGAAATTCCAGAGAGAAATAAAACACGACTCGAAACTTAATTCTGACTCCGCTGTCTCCAAGACATCTTTAAAAAAGCCATCTTTAAGCAAAATGTCAAATCGATAATCATTTTGCGAATTGGAGCAAAATATCAATTGTAAAATTTATCCTTTTTTTATTTCATATATTAGATTTAAAAGACAACAATTCTGATCATTTTACACAAAAAAGAAAGAAATTCTAGAGACAAAGAAGTAAGAAACTTGTATGATTCATCTTCAAGACTATCTAAAAGACATCTCTTACAAAATGTCAAATCCATAATTATTTTGAAAGTATTGTGGTTATTTTTCACCTTTTAAAAAAATGCAAATCAAATCTTGACTAATGTCAAACCAAATATCATCTAAAAAATGATATCCAATTTTTATTTATTTTAACATCGTATTTATTTTTAACATCGTATTTATTTTAACATCACGTATTTATTTTTAACATTGTATCCTTTTAAAAACACACTTTTATTCTTTACATAATACCCATCAAAAAAGAAGAAATTCTGCGTGAGATGAAAACAAGACTCGAAACTTAATTCTTGTTCCGTCTCCGAGCCAATCTAAAAAGCTGAACCTTTTACAAAATGTCAAATCGATAATCATTTTGCGGAATCTTGGCGCTATTTTCATCGCGGATCTAAAAGTCGGGCAGATCAAATTTTGAATAACTCGGAGCCAAGTAATGAAGGCGGGAAAACTTTGAAAAGCCGAAAATCTTCCCTCGTCTGAAGACAAGAGACGCTTTCCGCAAGAATGAGGGTGTAATCTCAAAATCAATTTTCGCTCTTCGGATTGTCTGCAGCCCCAATTATCGACTTTTCTGTCACTTATGAACTTGATACTTTAATTTTGCTTCGCCAGTTTTCCCAAAGACCAAAAATTATAACTCAAATTTGTCGCCCCCGTTGCATATTTGCGGACTCGGAAACCGGAATATCTCGCTCGTAACGCCTGTCAAGAAGAGTTGAGTGGTATACGGTCTGCTGCTGCTGCCGAGAATCTCTTCGCGATGTTTTATCTCCTTTTGGTCCTTGAATGTTGGGTTTTGCTGGAATGCAAATTTAAATTAAATACTTTGTAAGAGATTAGCAGCTAAAGCTTATTAGCTACAATTAAGGCAAGTTATTAAGAATATTTAGTGGTGCAATAATGTTTATATAAAAAATATTTTTAGTTTGAGGTCTTTAATACATATTTCTTAAATTTGTTT
>BPLR01018953.1:0-21981 GCA_021605095.1 Caerostris extrusa
AATTAATGAAAATATGAGATCGACTTAAAAAGACAATTGCAAATTTCATTTTTGCTGTAAAGCAATTTATAATGCACCATTTCACGAGTATTTTACTTTACAACTGAGGCAATTAAATTCTAATTCGCAGTTTAAACACCCCTTTTGGTATTTATATGATGTACTATCTTGCATTAATGGTTTATACATTAAGTAAGAAATCAAGCACATTTACTTGAACACAAATTAATCCTCACTGGAAGAACTATTAAAATCCCAAGGCGGCCATTTCTTGATTCAGGACAACTCCTTTGCAAAAAGTCGCACCAGCCGCTCAGGTCAAAAGCCAGCCGCTTTTAGCCCAACAGTTTGTTTAGCTGTTTGCAATTATTCGAGGCATTCACCGTCGTTCGGTGGCTGACCAGCAGGTTGTATTAAAGCTGAAGCGCGAAAATTTGTTGGCCACTATCACGCAGTAAGAGAAAGCTTTATCATGTAGAGTCTAATCAAGAGGAGGACCCAAACCATCAGGCTGCTGTTCCCCGATAGTACTTCACTACGGCTGTGGATCCTCCTCTTAACCATCTCCAGAAAGACGGCTTTGGTATCTGTCAGATGGAAGAGAGGACGGGTAATGAAAATTGTGAAGTTAGAATTAAGGTAGCCATAGCCACAAATCTATACACTTCAGCAGAAATTTTTTAATTTTTAGAAAGATATTAATTCTTTCAATTCAAGAAATCAAATCGAAAATTTTTTTATTAAACTGCATATTTACAGTTTAAATATTTTTGATTTTTTACAGTTTAAATAACATTTTTTGATTTGATTTTTCTTTGAATGTCACACAATTTTTTTAATATTGTATTTAAGATTATTTTACTTACAATGTAATTTATACATATTTGAATTTTAATTTACCATCTCTTGGGTTAACCCAAAAAAGTTGGCGTGTGGTCAATAGTAGAACATACCAAAAATTACATACATATCCGCCAACTTATTTAAAAGAAATTTTCTTTTCTAGCCTTGAATTTTGCTGGGAAGTTTGATTTGTCGCTTTACGGTCATCTTGTGCACACGAGGGCTAAGCAGACCGGGACCTACAGTTTAAAGTGCATTCCGACCCACTCACAGACATCAATACCACCGCCAGGATTTTAACCTGAAACATGGGATTCCAAAGGTCAGAGCGCTAGCCACTTGGCCACCAGACCGCTTGTGGCTAGGAAGATCCAAACCATCAGGGTGCTGTTTCCTCGACTCGTGATGTGGATCCTCGCTCTTAACCATCTCTAGGAAGACGGATTTGGTATCTGTCAGATGGAAGCGAGGACGTGCAATGAAAATTGTGAAGTTAGAATTTAAGGAAGCCTTAAAATTTCTGGATGTATAGATTTGTAGTTAATTTTAGAAAGATATTATTAATTTCTCAAATCATGAAAAATTCAATTTTCTTTCAATTCAATTTAAGAATACAAACCAAAAATGTTGTTTAAACTGTATATTTGAAAGAATCTTTGATTATCAATAGAATATTCAAATAATATTTGTCTAAGATTAATTTTTTACAGTACAAACATAAAAATTTCTACAGATTGGAATTTTAATTTACCATCTCTTTGCCTTACCCCATACAGGTCAGCATGCGGTACATAACCCAGAACATACCACAAATTAGCTACATATCCCGCCAACGTATTTTCTTTTCTATCTTTCCATTTTGTATATCTTTTTTCTATCTTTTTGCATTTTTAATTTTATGAGGATATTAATTTTCAAATCAAGAAAAAATTCAATGTTCTTTCAATACAACAAAATAAATAAAAAATGTTGTTAAAACTTTAAATATGAAAGTGTCTTTGAATATCACAAATAGTATTTGAATATTCTATTAAGATTAAATTTACTTACAGTAAAAATAAGGTTTATGCACATTTGAATTTGAATTTACCATCGTTTGCCTTTCCGTATACAATTTGACATGCAACCAAAAAGCAGAATGTACCAAAAATTAGCTACATATCTCACTAACTTATTTAACCAATATTTCCTTTCTAGCTTTTGCGTTTTGGCTAGGAGGATTCAAACCATCAGACTGATGTTCCCTCGATAATTACTTCGCTACAGATACGGATCTCGCCCTTAACCATCTCAGAAAGATGGATTTGGTATCTGTCAGATGGAAAGAACAGGGCGTGTAATTAAAATTGTGAAGTTAGAATGCAAGGAAGACCTAACTGCAGATCTATACACCCAGAAATTTTAATTTTGATGAGGATATTATTTTTTAAATTCTAGAAAAATTCAACCTTCTTTCAATTCGGAAAATAAACCAAAAATGTTGTTAAAACTATTAATATGAAGGAGTCTTTGACTATCACATAAGTTGTATTTTAATATTATATTAAGATTATATTACTTACAAGCAAACAAAGATTTATGCACATTCAAATTTTAATTTATCCTGCTAGTCTTACCCTATACAGGTTGTCATGTAGTCAAAACAGAATATACAAAAAAAAAATTAGCTGCGTATCTCGCGAACGTATTTAAGAAATTTTCTTTTCTAGCCTTACATTTTGCACGTTATAAAATGAAAGTATTCGTCTTTAAGGTATTGTAACTACAAACTATCCAATGAAAGGAGGATAACAAAATTGCACAAATTTAATTTACCATATCTGTCCTTAACCCGTACAAGTTGGCATGTGGTCAAAAGCAGAACATACCAAAAATTAGCTACATATTTCGTCAACTTAGTTAAGAATTTTGTTTTCTAGTCTTGCATTTTGCCTTGGAGGATCCAATCCATAAGGTTTCTGTTCCCTTGATAATTACTTTACTATAGCTGCGGATCTTTGCTCTTAACCATCTCCAGGAAGACGGATTTGGTATCTGTCAGATGGTAGGCAGGATGTGTAATGGAAATTGTGAAGTTAGAATTTAATGAAGGTGAACATATCGATACACCCAGAAATTTTAATTTTTATGAAGATATTAATTCTTTCAATTTAAGAAAATAATAAAACATGTTGTTAAGATTGTAAAGATGAAAGTCTTTGAATATCACATAAATATTATTTGAATATTCTATGAAGATTATTTTACTTAAAATACAAACATAGAGGTTTATGCAGATTTGAATTTTAATTTACCATTGCTAGCTTAACCCATAAGGTTGTTATGTAAACAAAACAGAATATAACAAAAAATTAGCTGCATATCTCGCTAACGTATTTAAGAAATTTTTCTTTGCTAGTCTGTATTTTGCTCGGTATAATATGATAGCATTCGCCTTTAAGGTATCGGAAATCCGAACTATCCAATGAAAGGAAAAAAAAAATTGGAGGATAACAAAATTGCCCAAATTAAATAAAGCATTTTTACAAAAATTCTTTTAAAAATAAGGTAAAATAATTTTTTTCCTGAAATTGCAAATTTGTATCTATTGAAATAAAAAAAAATGTTTCTCTATTAAATACAAACGTTTCAACCTATATAGTGAAAAGGCTTCAGATAAAAGTAGAATTATCTATTGAATAAGTCAACAGAAATTCCCAATTAATCGCCTAGAGCGGTCGGTGTGGCCTGCTTTTGACTACTTAGAGTCACCGATATAGAATAGGACTGACTGTTTCAGATATCTGCCCACTTTGGGACTATAGCGTGACTGGAGAGCATCTCATCATATGCACTACTGTTCTTAACTGTACTCTTTGTGTTACTCTCAATGCCTTTAGTGATTGTTTTCGTCATTCTTTTACTGCATTGGGCTGCTCGTCGACTAATGATCGAGAGGTTGGAGACGGGAATAGGATAAGAAAAATACAAAATAAGAATAAAGACAAAAAAAATTTTTGGTGTTTTGAGTTAAATTTAAAAAAAACTATATAATATAACCATTGAAACATTTTATTTGATATTTTATTTTTATTTTAATACTTTTTATATTTTAATACACAAAAAGATGCATATTTATTATCTTTGATGCATCTCTATAAAGAAAATGAATATATTTTAAGTATACGCAAGATATAATTTACTTAGTCTTTGACCGTTCAATATCATAAGAAGAAATTTCAAATTAGAAAACTATAAATTCCATTTCCACAATTTTGATATTACACAAATAAAAATTCGTATTTGAATGACTGACATTATATATGAATGACCTTGTTCATACACTCTGTTTTATGTGTATGTATATATATTTGTATTTATATATATATAAGCCTAACTTTCACTTGTTTAAACATCTTTTAAACAATCATGAGTGTCAAGTGATTTGAAGTCAAACACGCTACACTGCCAAATTGCTTTTCATCAATCCTATTTATTACTAAATCTAAGTGGAACGCAATTTTTTCCTGATCCATGCTACCGGGATACGGTGATAGATATATTTTGGGAGTTAAATTCCGTCATCTACCGAGAAGAAATATTTTGTTTTAGGATACATAAGAATACGTAATCTTTCATAAAGCTAATGTTGGAATGATTGATTTCAGTTTTGATAACTTCTTTTATGTTTTTAAAATTTCTTTTAGGAATTTTTAATTTATTTTGTTATTATATAATTTATTTCGTGTTTTCATAACGTCTTTTTGGATATTATTGATTTCTTGGACAAATGTTTCTTACTCTGTTATTGTATATTTTGAATAACCTTTGTATTCCTTTTTAATAGATCTACCAATGCAGCCTTAGCCATTCACTGTTTTGGCCGTCCACTCCTTTTCTTTAGTTCCCATTTTTTTTTTTTCCCATCTCTTGACATTTCTTTTCCGCTTATTTTTACGTTCATTAATTATTGTGTTTAATAAACCTTTCAAGAAGTCTTCATAGATAAGAATTTTAATTATCGATTTGCCAAGTTATAATCTTTCAAGTATCAGTATTTAACGATTCCTAACTAGAATGCAAACATTCTGAGGTCTTGCATTAACTCTTTACAGTATCAGCCATTTTTTTTTTTTAATAAATGTTTCTTAATAATATTTCAAAATTTGAAAGGTTTTAAAATATTTTCATAAATAAATTAATTTTTTTTATAGTTAAATTATTAGTTTGGCAATAATGATCTTTTTTCTTTTCAATAAAAGTGATACAATTAAAATTAAGAAATCTCTTCGTGAATATCTAATCCTTATTTTTGCATTAGTTTTAAAACCTCCTTGTTTCATACTTGCTTTAAAACCATTGCAGATTGATTCTTTTGAATATGCGTATCAAAATCCAACGACACCTTAGCAAGGAAAACATTAGAATAATAATTCCAAACTATTCTAAATAATGCCTCACTTCTCAGTTGTAAATTAATTTTTAACGTTATTTGTTAGCATAATATATTTAAAATAAGTTTCTCCTGCGATTAATAACGTGAACCAGGATTTATTCCTGCTCCTTATAAAATATTATATAGATAAAATATTCCTGAAGATTAATTGCAGCAATTATATTTTAAACAGTAATAGTTTAATTATATGTTAACATATAAATAGAAATATCTTCGGCGAGGCGCTATTAATCAACGACTATTATAATTATCTCCTTTGCAAATATACAAAGTATATTATAATCAAATAATACAGAATAGTCATGACGTTTATAGACAATGAAAGTTGAAAATGTTTAATAACGTAGCAAACTTCTGTAAAGAATCTTTTTAACAATAATGAGCTGGAAATTAAAAATTAAAAAAAAAAGTACTGATGAGTGAAAAAAGGTTTCCGGTGAACCATTTTTCAAAAACTAAGAAATCTAAAGTTATTTTCTTTTTGCTGTGGAAAAATGGTGCTGTTGCAAAGGAATTCATATCGGAGACGTTGAAGGTGAGTAATAATTACGGCGGTGGGGGAGGTATTCTTTTTCAGGAAAATAATCTTTACTTCCAAATTGAATAATTGATCAAAAATTTGAAAAAGCTTTCTTATATATTTGCTATAAATAAATTCTAAATTTATTTCAATTTAGACAATCTTATTTCTACATAGAAAAAACGAAACTGCATCATAAGATAACAGCGGTACCAAAAAGCAGTAAATCCTTATAAAAATAGCATCAAAAAACAACACCTTGAAAGAGCCGAATAGATGAGAAAACATCTCTTCAACTGCAACGAACTTCTGGACTTTATCAAAAGCCAAACTAACGACTCTCAAATCTATCGTATCTTTAAATCCTCAGCCGTCACAAAAACCCCGTCCCCTAAACTATCAACTATTCCCAACTCATAAATCTTTTCCCCTGGAGAGCAGGAGTGTATGATTGCTACATATTTGACAGTTCTTTCCATTTGTCGTCTCCTGTGTTGACCTGTCAAAACACTTTTCATACGGGACGGGAGTACAATACACTGGCAGATTTTCGACTCCCACCTCGACAGCAGGACGTCGTAGTCGAGCATGTCAAAACAATAAACAAAAACAGTTGGATTGTATGAATTCTGAAATCGAGTGGTTGTTGGATTTCTTATTCTACATCTCGCCTTTTTTTTTGAGATGGGAGTTTGAGTTAAAGTCTAAACAGGATATGGAGTTTATTTTAATCTGCACTTTGCATGCTGGATTTATGTTGTTGAGTTGAGTCAACAGAAATTGTATTTTAGATTTTTTTAGTTTAAAATATAAAAAAAAAAGTTTTTTCAAATATTTGATTTATTAGTTCAGTCTTTTATGAAATTTTAGTTTTTTGTTTTTTTGGGGTGGGGGGAGGATGAAAAAGTTGATATTTAAGCTTGCAGTTAATATTTAAAACTGATAATTGATATGTTTAGCTATTACTTGCATTATTTATTATTTTGCATAATCGTTTCATAAAGGAAAATATATAATCGTTTCAGAAAGTCAAATACTTTATTTGCATGAACATGTGTTATTAAAATGTATATTGATTCATTATTTTACAATTTACATAACTGCAGTAATATTTAAACTGATAATTGATATTTTAATGATTACTTGTATTATTTTTTTATTTATCGAGTGTTTGTTGTATTTTGTTATTTTATATTAAAAAGGACTATTTCTGTTATAAAGCTTTTATGAATTTATAATTCCAATCAACAAAAAAAAATACAATATTATATTTGAATTTTAACTGAATTCTACTTTTATTTCAAATTAGACAATCTTATTTCTACATAAAAAAAAAAAATAAAAGTGCATCATGAAGATAAAATTTGGTAAAAAAAAAAAAAATCTTATAATAGCATTCATCAAAAAATTACATCACTGAAAAAGCAAAACAAAGATGAAAACTAATTACTAAAAGCAAAATATCCATTGTCAGAAAATTTTCTAAAAAGCCAATTTACTAACACAAATCTCAAATATATTTTAAATGAGCATAAATAAATTTCCAGAAGTCATTCATATTTAAAGATATTGATTCCAAAAACCTCTCAACCATTCTCAACTCGGATAAATCTTTTCCTAAAATTGAATATTGACCATCCAGCCAAACTTTGAAGTTCTTTATTTGCAACCTTCCACCAATGAATCATTAGTCCTGTGAAAAAAAAAAAATGACCATGATACAAAAAAATGTATGTAATTACTACGAGGTCCACATAATGTTCTTTTTCGACTTTCCTAGCTCGATTTAATTAAAACAATGAGATAGCATTTTTCGTATCGAAAAAAAAAAAGATAACGTAAAACAGTTCCATTGAATAATTTTTTTTTGATTATTAAATCAGTCAAAGTATGACATTTTTTGTATTTTTTTTGATTTATTTTGATGCTGAGTTTTAAAATATCCAAACCTGAAGTTGTATTTATTTTGAGATTATTTGTGTTTTTATTTATAGAAATTATTGTTTTTGAAAAGGTAACAGTTTTGTTATATTTTTTTTTAAAGATGGTGGCAATTTATTTTCAACAGATGTTTATCGGAAAATTTTTATTTATTATTTTAATTATTAACGAAAAATGCCATTTATGTTTTTTTATTACTTATTAATTTAAGAAGTTATTATTAAAAGAAATAATTGATATTTTAACTATTTTAGAATTTGCATTATTTTTAATCACATTTAATTTTTAAATTTTCTTCTTTAAAATTCAAATAAATTATTTAGCACCAGACAGGAAAATGTATTTTGATTTACATTTTTTTTAAATTGACATAAATCTCAAAGTTATATATTTAAACCCTCAATGACAGCTGATTTTAAACTGATTATTTAAACATTCATTTATATTTTAGTAAACTTAAATTTTATAAATTCGTTTAGAAGAAAGACTTAATAGATCGTAAATATAGATCTTTATAGATATTTGCATGTACATGCATATTTTAGTAAAAGTTTAAACAACTTCAACCCACTTATTTTAATAATTCTTGTATTTAATTGATGTAATTAGATATATAATTTTTAAATTATTATTTTAAATAATATTTAAAATAATTTAAAATAAACAATTGTTTCATACGAAAATTGTGATATATACAAATTCATATTTGATTACTAATAATACTGTTAAAGGTAAGATTAACTATTTAATTTTTTTTTGTTATTTTAATTCAACATTTATTTCAATGTAAAAAAATTTATATTTTAAAAATCTGAATATATTTATTTATTTATAAAACAATTTATATTCAATAAAATTCTAATCATAGATTTAAAATTAGTAGAAAAAAAATGCTTTCCATTTTAAGTTATTCTCCAATATCAGTACAATAAAATAATTAGTTTCTTTATTTAAAAAAAAATTAAATGAACTCTTTTAACATGAAAATAAAACTTTAAATTAATTTTCAAAAAAATACATTTAAATAAATAAATTTAATCACCATTAGAATATCAAAATCAAAACAAAGAAAACTAATTACTACAAGAAAATATCCATTGTCAAGAAAATTAATTCTAAATAACCCTAATTTACTCACAAATCTCTATATGTTTTAAATGAGCATAAATATCCAATTTCCAAGAAGTCATTCATATTTAAAGATATTGATTCCAAAATCTCTTAAATTGCTCGACAGAAAGAATACTTTTCCTAAAATTGAATATTGACCATCCAGCCAAACTGTAGTAAACTCATTTATTACATGCAACCTTCCACCAATGAATCATTAGTTCTGTAGAAAAAAAAAATGATCATGATACGAAAAAAAAATGTATGTAATTACTACGAGGGCCCACATAATGTTCTTTTTCTTTCCTATCCGATTTAATTAAAACAATGAGATAATATTTTTCGTATCGGAAAAAGAGATAACGAACAACAACATTGAAGAGATTGAATATTTTTTTTTTTTTGATTATTAAATCAGTCACCAGTATGACATTTTTTTAATATTTTATTTATTGATTTATTTTTGGAATGTTTTATGCTGTCCAAAGCTGAAGTTGTATTCTATTTTGAGATTATTTGTGTTTGAATTTATCGAAATTATTTGAGGCTCGATAAGCGTTTTGTTAATAATTTTTTTAAAAGACTTTTTTAAAGATTTTTATTTTCAACAGATGTTTATCGGAAAATCATGTATAATTAGGTATTTTTCAGTTCGGTAGAAATTAATCGAATTATGCCATTTATGATTTTTTATTTTTTTAAATACTTAATAATTAAGAATTTTTTTAGAAGAAATAGTTTTTAGAATCGTGAAATATTTTCAATTTATAAAATATTTTATGTTCATTCATTATTTTTATTTTACTTCTTTAAAATAAAGAGTAATGCTTTAGCAACAGAAAGAACACTTATTTTATATTATATTTTATTTTAATCTGACATAAAATCTCAAACCATATCATAGTTTAAAAATAAAAACAACAAATCACAGCCGATATTAAATATAGATGCCAATTTAAATCCTAGTTCATTTATACGGTTAGTAAGCATTTTTTAACTTCCGTTTTAAACATATATAAGCAATTATAATTATTAATGGAAAATAATTTAAGTCTTATTAACTTAAATATACTTTCATATTTAACAAATTCTTGTATATAATTGTGTAGTTTGCACATTTTTACTTAAAAAGTTTATTTTAAAAAAATTTACAATCATTTGTTTTAATGCAATATATGTAATTATAGTAGGAAAATTGCATGTATCTCGAGTTTATTTGAGGTATTGATGATAAATCAATATTAAATTAAATAACAATAATACATAAAATAATAAACAACTTACATATTTAATGTTTAATATCTGATATTAAATAATAATCTATAAATTCCCATAAATAAATTTTCACGTATAACCCAGTGTTGCCCAGCGTCAAAATAACATGAAAAAACATCAACAAAAAGCTGTTAACCAATTTTTCTATGGAATTCGGAAGTCCATTTATTTTCTTTGAAATTAAGTCATATAGTTTTTAAAATTATTATAATAATTTTATAACTCCACATTTTCTATTGATTTACGTGATGCTCTTCATTTAGAGTGAAATATGGTCTATTGAATAGTTTTCTTTTCTTAGGTGGCATCACAAATTTTGCAATAAAAACCAGTGAGAAGTTCAACGAACTCTTTCATCCAATCTGCAGTTGGAACAGGCTAGACATCTCATTTGCTATTAAATTTTGAACATCCAGAGATGTGTCTGAAAATTCCAGTCAGAAGAAGGTTTCAAAAAGAAGATATATTTACACTGATGTAACTCCAGCTATGAAAAAATTGCTACGTATGAAAATTCGCCAAATTACTATAAAACCTAATTTATTTCGAATTGAGTTATTTTAGCAAATTTTGATCCAACTATTATTGCATTCTAATTAATATACCAAATCAACACAAGTTGTCTTATCTAAAGTTATTAAAGTAAACAAATTTAAACCTTATGCTGTTTAGAATCCTTTTTTACCTTTAAAAAAAATTTCCCCACTTGCAAGATGCAATTTAGCTCTGGTGTCTGCCATTGCCATTGTCTTTTGAATGATTTGCGAGTAGCACGTGACTCAAAATAAGCGAGGCTGTCACAAAGAAGTGCACAGAGAAATTTGTCAAGACACCATCGGGGCGAATCTAAAAATACCACGTGGCATCACATGCATCGATTTCTGAAAGTGGAAAATTACTTAAATCCAAAATATGCACCCTGACAAAGAACGGAGTGGCAGCCATTTGTTTGCATTCGCCCATCCTTCCCGCATCAGCTAGATTGCAGACCTTTTACTATGGTAAGGCATTGTGGAAGTTATAAGGAAACAACAACAACAACAAAAAAGTGCACTGACTGCATTACATGTCTCCGCTTGGAACGTTACTGCGTTTCGTGGTTCATAAAATCACAAAGTGGACTTTTCAAGACCCCCATCGAATTTATACGCAAATAAATGATGCTCGTTTAGAATACTCTCTCTTTGAACTTTCTTCCAGCTTCTTGCTGTTGCCGTTTTTGCTGTTTATTTCAGAGAAATTGGAGGGTTTAGTCTTTTTCATCATTTCGTTCACGCGTCATTGGGTGGAAATTCTGAAATCGGAGCTATTTGCTAAATGATTTCGACTCGAGACTTTCCGAAAGGGATGTATAAGCGACGTTGATGATCGGAATCATTGAGTTAGTTGCAATTCTGGCTTTTTAAATTTTGGGAAAATTTCCATAATAAAATTAAGATATATTTCTAGTTACTAAACTTGTCTTTAATAAGATTATTTTCTTTTAGTTTTCCAATCCTTTATAACATATTTAGGAAAGGATATCAGATAATAAAGTACAACTGTTGAAATTTTTAATCGACTCAATATTTATTTCTAAACAATATCATTTTTCTAATCGACATCAATCAATATTATTTTCTAATCAACATCAAATCAATATTTAATTTAAATATTTTCCTTGCTTACGTAGAACTTAATATATATTTTAAAGACAAATTACATGATTACATAAAATATCGACAAATAGTTGGTTTTTCTCTAAACAATTGACATTTTATGTAATAATTAAAAAAAAAATTTTTTACTGTTACAGTTCTGAATAAATACCGTGGATATGTATTTGATTTGTATCTATTTGGTCAGGTTTTGCTCACTTTAAGCTATTTAGACCGGACCTACTGTTTAACGTGGTTTCGAACCACTAACAAGCATCCATATCAACTCCGAATTCGAACCTGAAGCCTGTGGTACCAAAGGCTAGAGCGCTAGCCAATTGGACATCAGGCAGCCGGTAGTTTTGACATTGTCCTCTTCGAGCCCAATGGATTGACATACCGGCCTTTGAAATATATTATGTCTATCACTGGCATAAACATTGATGAATCGATCCAAGATGACATAGTTAAAAAACGCAGTGTACCAGCCATCTTTATTATATTTATAATATTGAATGGTGGGAGTAAAAATCTTCGCAAAAAGCGTTCATCCGATTTTTGCAACAAAAATAAATTTATTTTTATATTTCCATTATGCATATTTACAATGTATTTGATACATTATAGTATATCTGCACGTAATAGTCTTAAAGAAAGAAATTTCAGTCTTTGAAGCAAATATTTTATCAAAAAGGGTTTTATTTACTATTTTTATGCTTGTTGTATTTTTAAAATATTAGTAAAGTAAATAAAACTCTAATGAAAGTTAAAATGCTCAAGTTTTAAAAACAAATCATTTTATTATTTTCAGTTGGTAAACAAAATTTTATGAATTATTACATATTATGTTGGCTAGGAAGTTCTTTAGGTTTAACCAATGTCTTCGAATGGTGAAAACCTGAAAGGACTTTCTTGCCTTGCCCAATATTTCTCAATACTAAATTCAAGAGTTTTCAGATGGCAATCGAATGAAGTTAAAATTTAAATTTTATCCCTAATTGCGACGCATTTAGTTAATTTTATAGAAAAATGAGCAGATTCATTGAAGAAGAGATTAATTAGTATTTTAATTAATAAAAAACAGCAAATTTTGAATGAAATAATTGAAACTGTTACTTAAATACTTTATTTTATTGTAATTCTAAATGTAACTTAAAAACTATATTTTAATTTGATTATAACTGTTATTTAAAAGCTTTGTTATCTTAAGATGATTATAACTGCTAGTTAAAAATTTTTATCATGAGATGATTGCAACTGCTACTTAAAAAACTTTGTTATCATGAGATGATTGTAACTGCTGCTGAAAAACTTTATTTTAATGAAATATTAATTGTTATTTAAAACCTTTATTTTTAAATGATTGCAACTCTCCCTTAAAAACAGTATTTTAATGAGATGATTGTAACTCTTATTTAAAAACTTTATTTTGATGAGATGATTGTAACTGTTATTTAAAACATTATTTTGAGATGATAACTGTTAATTAATAATTTACTTTAAAGAGATGATTGTAACTTAACTGCCAAAAAATTTATTTTATTTATCTGTAAGTTATTTAACAAAACCTTTTTGCATCTTCAAACTCTTCAAACAATTAGCCTAAATATTTTAAAAACACTTTATACACTTGATACATTTCTGAAAATTTCGAAAGATAAATTATTAGACAGCTTTTTATACCTTTACAGAAATAGCGTTAGATCGCTTCGCAATTTGACCACTCAAAGCATATTTAAGTATAAACTTTGCATTGATAATTTTATCGTTAGGAAAATTCAAAGAAGATAGTTAAGTTCTGAGGCCTACAAGGAATAAATAACCCTCTTTAGTTATGGAGAAATCCGGATCGAATATGTTATCGTACAACGAAAATTCCATACTTGGCAACTTCAAAAGTTAATGAAAGATGGTGTAATGTATGCATTCCACTTCAGTGGCGCTGAGGAATGGTTTAGAAGATGTTGGGAAGTTGCGAAATTCATTAATTTCTTAACGAGTTTAATTATCCTAAATTGCAATTCTCAAAAGGTCTGTGCGTCATTGTAAATTTTATGGCTTAATTCGATTGTAAGTAGATAGATTTCTATAGTCTTGCTTGAATCCTTTCAAATAATTTATTTATTATCATTATTTATTTGAAATTTCACCAACAATTTGAATGCATTATGTTGTTTTGTTAAGTTAATATTCTGAAAATGTATTTAATTTTATTGTAGATCAGTAAGTCTTTAAACCCGTTTTTTGCGAATCTCTTCAAATGTAATATTTTACCTCAACAACGATGTGCAAAAATGTAGAAAAAAAAAAACAACATTGAGGATATCACAGTTTATGATATAAATATTATAAACCCTCTTAAAAATATAGTAAATAATCAAGAAATCTAAATATACTATAAAATTTATTGTTAAACTTTTCTTATTGAAAAAAAATAATAGAAAACAAAATAAACAATAATAATGACAAAAAATAAAAAACTTTTTTTTTTTATGTTATAACACGTTAAAAGTTAAGAGTTAAAAAGGAATTAATTTTTTTAAAATTTTCTCGAAATATCTCCCCCAATCACGAAAATAACCTTTTATTAGCCCAGCCCCCTTATATAGAATTAGAGTTAGAGATGGAAACCAACATCATTAATAAAGCAAATAAATATAAGCATCTTAAAATTTTATGAAAATATAATTTTTATCAAAAATTTATTTTATTTTATTAATTAATTAAATCAGTTCTATTCTTTTTAAACAGTTTTTATTTCCAATTTGGAGGAGTTCTTACTTACTACTGTGCCCAAAAAGTAAGACGAATTATTATTTTTTTTTTTTTCAAAAACTCTTTATTACTTCTTCCACATTTATTTCATCGACTTCAAAGTAATCCCCTCCGGACACAATGCACTTACGCCAAACTTTTTCCAATCCTCAATGCATGCTAAAATGACATCGGTCAGAAGATGGCCTTCAAAGAGCGCGGCGATTCACGTTGAATATCTTCAATCAACTCAATCGATCTCACCGAATGTCTTCTGCAACATTTTATACGTTTCCGCAAACAAAAGTTAATGCAAGTTCTTTGCTAAATTAATTCAGACATTTCAAAAAGGCCAGAATCAATTTTAGCGTCTCAAAGTCAAAGTCAAGCGTAACTCAAACATTAATGACTATTTTGACGTCAAATTTCACACAGATGTCAAGGCAGTACCAGCAACTTAAAAAAAAGAAAAGAAAATTGAAATTCCATAAGACCCGGGAATTTTAAATTGAAAGTTGGTTATACTTTTTGACAAAAACGTATAATGCAATTGATTTATAATGCCAGTTATTTTAAAATATAACTATCAATAATATTTTAAATTATCAAATACATAAGTTAACAATAATATTGTAATAATAATGGAATTTTGTATAATATTTTAATCTTATTTACATTTAATCTAATATAAATGGAGAATAAATCAATTTTTTTTATTTCTCTATTAGGTTATATGTCTAAATTCTTTCAAAACTTGCTTGAATATTTAACTTTTGCTCAGAATGAAATAAGAATTTAATGAAAATATAATAATAAGGAAAATAATTTAAAGTTTCAGAATAAATATATTTATTAATCGAAAACATTCACCTACACTTTTTAAGTAATTGAATTCTCAAAATTTCTCATTTTAATTATAATCTATAATTAATTGCATATTCACAGAACATTGAGTAAAGATGTCGAGCGTAATTTGTTAATTAACATTTGCATAATAATATAATCCTGTTATTATTTCCAAACTACTGAAATGCAACTTCTCTCTCAAGAGAAAAATTGATTATTAATTGAATGATTTCACATGGCAGTAATATTTTCATTAAGATGAATTTATCCTGAAGTATACATATAAAGGAAAATACTTATTGGAAACAGTTCTTACAAACATTAAATGTACTTTTGAAAATATAATTACGAATTAGTAATGATAGAAGGAAGATATTATTTAAGTTTAATGCATAACATTCTTTTATCAATTGTTTTTATATGACATTTGTATTTTGAAAATAATGGAGATTACAATTATTTAACATTTATATCTTAGTCATTATGTTTCGTCCTGTAATAAAATTTAAAAGTTAAATGAATATGTTAACATTTTATTGAACGCATGATATTTCACCAACTGTTCTACTCAAATTGGTAACTTATAACTGGATATCGTTTTTAGGTTAAAATTCTTTATTCGTTGTGTCAATTAGAGATCTTGGGTTATTCTGAGGTTGCTTCCTGATTCATATGGATGGTTTATTTATAATTCTAAATATCGTTTTAGAAACCCGGACCACAGCTCAGTATTCACTCAGAATTAACTGCTATAAGCGAAGCTCTGAGTCTAGCTTTAGACTTTAAAGTACCTGATGTTTGGATTCTGACTGATAGTAAGAGCTCAATACAGCATTTGAAAGATTGGCCAAGCATCTTGGACAAATTGGGGCAGGATATAGTTTCTAAACTAGCTGTTTTGGACCAGATCGGATCGGTGTGCTTGCAGTGGATTCCCTCCCATGTGGCCATCTACGGAAATGAAATTGCTGATCTGCTCACTAGGGAAGGTTGCGAACTTCCCAAAGCTTCTTCTTCCAATCTGTTAGCTTCAGAGGTTCATTCTATGACTTTAGCCAGAGTGAATACCGCTTGGAGGTCGCCACCAATTTCATGGTACGCCGCTAAATATCCTGGTATGTCCTTGCAGTGCTCCTGTCCTAGACCTGCTCAAAAGGCTTTAGCTAGACTAAGGACTGGCCACACTAAGAGTTTGACCTTCAATGGAGACGAGAAGATATATACCCTTTGTCATTGTTCGGCCATCGCGTCTCCTCTCATCTCATCGATTGTATTGGTGCCTCTGTGAGGCAACTGTTGAATGAGGGGAGGACAGTTTACGAACTATTGATGCAGCATGATCTACAGGACTTGGTTTAGGATTCTAAATCAAGGGGATAAGCAACAACAACAACATAATTCTAAATATCTATTGCACAAAAAGTAACAATTCAAATGTATAATTTTGGAAGGTGTTTAAATAATGTAACAATTATCATATCCATAAATGAAATATAATACAAGCTCTCAGCTTGGTAGTTATTTTCTCAGAAGACCGTCGAAATTTCGTCGATTCATTGTCAGCTAATTCTGTAATAATAAAAAGCCTGAGAATTCTCTCCACAAAGTAATGTTTCTGAACATTAGTGGGTAGATAAGATCACATTAGGCCCACTACAGAGCGATCTTCTTTCTCTTTAGGGCTGCTGAAAAGGTTTATTTGTCAACAAGCAGACTATAATGATTTTTGTCGTGGTTCTTCAGACGTTAATAACACGCATTCAATTCCAACTTTTCTTAAACCCTGCTAAAAAGCTACTAGATATAATGCACATTATACTTCAATGGTACCAAATGGTTTATCAATTGTTTCAAGTTTCATTTCACCATGGTAAACTTTATTACTCCATGTTAGTCCTTCCTGTATTAATAATTAAGCTTGTTGAAAAATAAAAAATGGTGTTTGGGACCTCAAGAAAATGGTTTTAGACATATGTATATTTACAAGTGGCCCTTGTACAATAGGATGATAATCAAAAGTTTTATTATCTATATTTACAACTTAAGATAATGAAAATAATACAAGTTTTAATTTATTTATGGTTTACAATGCAAAAATAAGATTGATTTCTAACATGTTTTACTACTAGCATCAAAATTAATTAATGAATAAACATTCTTTTTAAATAAAAAGTATATGGAATGTGAGCTAATTTATTGAGATTAATAAAGCCCAAAATATGCAAATATTAAAAGATAATAAAAGATTTTTAATTAAGCTTTTATCACTTATAATTTTAAGTAGATCGATGATAATAATGATAAAACTTTTGGTATGATTAGAATAAATTTATTATGTGAGAAATTATAAAACAAATTTAAAAATAACTAAGTATTAATAGACTAATTATGTTTCAAGACATTTTTCTGGGAAAACTAAAGTACTTTTAAAATTACTTACATTTTGTGATATTAAACGATCTTTAATTATTGGTTATTGAAAACTAAAACAATTTTATAATTTTTTTTTTTTATTATATTGTAATACATATCTTAATAATTTAATCAAGTACTTACTCGAAAAGATGTATATAAAATGATTAGTTTAGGTTTCTTAAAAAATTTCTTATTTTATTACGCCATTGTAAGTCCTCCTGAATTAAGAATTAAGCTGGAACTGTTATTGGAGATGTCAAGAGAACAGGTTTTAGACATTTACGTATATTCTCAGGTGGCCCGTGTATGATACGTATACCGTCAAAAATTTTTATTGCCTATTACCGATTTTGATTTTTACATTAATTATTCAAGTAAACAAGGTACACATTGATAAAAATTTACATTCTCAATAAAAATTTACATGTACTACTGTACCCAAAAAGTAAGACCAATTTTTTTCCAATCATCAATCCATGCTAGAAAAGATATTGGCAGGATGGCTTTCAAAGCGAGAGGAGATTCACGTTGAATCTCTTCGATCGACACAAAAGTGTCCCCGGAGTGGTCCTTTGAGTTTAGGCAATACGTAGAAGTCGTACGGTGGGAATACGGTGGTTGTGGAGCAATATGGGTTTCATTTTTTTGGTGAAAAAGTCTCGAAGAATCAATGCAGTGTGAACTGGCGCATTCAGTGCTTAATCGAGATTTGACGTGTTTGAGGGTCGAAATGGAATTGACGGATCCTTTTGAAATTCCAACATCATCAGCAAGGTCTTTAACTGCAAATAGATGGTTTGCGGGCACTAAGACTTTCATTTTTTTGGCCGTGAGCTTCGTCGGTTGAAGTTGATGGTCGACCAAACGGCTTTTTGTCTTCAACGTCTTCTCTGCCTTGTTTGAACTGTTTATACCACTTCTAAACATTTCTTTCCAATATAGGAATACTCACAGAATGCCTTCTGCAACATTCTATACGTTTCCGCAAACAAAATGTAATGCAATGTCTTTGCTCAACTAATTCAGACATTTGAAAAATCGCCGGAATCAGTTTTATCGTCTCACAAAGCCAAACCCAAAACCCAACCCAAAAACGTAACCCAAACACTAATGAATATTTTGCCGTCAAAATTCCTAGAGATGGCAAGGCCAATGGCAGCAACCTAAGAAGGAAAATAAATTGAAATTCTATAAGACCTGGCAATTTTAAATTGGTTTTATTTTTGGACACATCATTAAGATTGTATTTTTATGTTTATAAATTGAACAGTAAATTAATTTATTTTTAAATCAATACTTAGATATTGCTAGATAAGATATATTTTTACTGTATTAAATAAACATAATTATATGAAGAACATTATGCAAGCAAGAATAACGTGAATTATAGAATTCTGAGTGAATATATTCTTTGATAAAGAATCATTCGGATGTTATAAAAACCCAAAAGAAATTAATTATAAGTATTTTTTTACTAAATCTATTTGGGTTTTACAGATTTCTTCTGTAACATGTTTCACAACCTGTTATTGCATACTTTGTATAATTTTTTTGTGTTTTTTTTTTATATCTTCCAAATCAACACTAGCCATTCATTCTTTGGATATTTGCTTTATTTTTTTTTTTTTTTCCTAATGAATTTAAATTTCATCGCTGCAGCTTATGTGCATTCTCGAATACTTAATTTCAATTTTCTTCTTTACTTCGAAAGTGACTTTTTGTTTTTTGAATATGAAGTATACTTCGGATATTTAGTATTGCGAATACTATGAAGTTCTTGTTATACATTTTATATGTGGCGATTACTGATAGTTGTTTCAGGTTTGGAAAGATTGTAGTGTTGTCAGCTATGTGTGTGTGTTTATCTTATATATCAATGAATCACAATAAAGATTTTTATAAAAGATTTCTAAAAAAACCAATGCTTTAATATTATTTCATTTATGTATATTACTTAAAAGTATCGTTGATTGAATGTTTAGTCTAATAAAAATAAGTATAAAATTTACATTTTTTTTTTTAAATTGCATCTTTTACACTATTTTGCCTATAATTCCTATTGTTATAAAGACTAAATTCTATAGAGAGACATAGATTCCTACTTACGAGATTAATAACATACAATGGAATTAAAACGTCCAAATCCAAAACAAAGGAATATTGGAAATCAGTCATCGTCATTGAATATTGATGCTTACAAATTGTTAATGATCGCATATGTAAATATTAAAACACAATTTGAAGTTAACACTTTCGTTAACAAAAATTATTACAGTGAGAGTTGGCAGGTTTAATATAGATGGAAAATGGAGAATTCCTTTGCCTTTGATTGTATTCTATGAACCTTATTAGAAATAAATAAGGATTTATTTGTTTCCATCTGTTTTTGAAAGGTTTGGTAGGAGAAATGAGATTACTTGCATAGAAATTTAAATCTCAGTCTGAGAAAATTTTCTTTTCATCTTCAATAAATATAGTTAACTCTGAGAATTTAGCTTAATAACATTTTGAGAATATATATATATGAATATATAATTTTCTTTTAATATTTATTTTTCATATATCAATTAAATAAATTCCTTAAAAATAATATTAGAAATAATAATAGAAATTTAAAAAAAAAATGTCATTCTTATGATGCACAATTTTTACAGCTTATTTAAATACTGTATATTTTTACATTTGCTCTGATTGCATTTTTTTATATACATGGTTCTATTAATTGTTAGATAAAGCATATTTCGTTTGATATGTCATTGGAGAATAATATATATATATATATATATATATATATAAAATAAATAAAATTAGAAATAAAGCAATAAATATTGTAATCATCCTTTATAATTTTGTATAAATTGTTATTTTAATTAAATTCGAGGAATCAATTTTTTAAAATTAGATATAAAGCAATAAATATTAAGGTATATAATGTCTACCAAACTCAATTTAAAATTACAAAAATTGTTTATTTATATAAACTTTAATGACAGTAATTTTGAGGATTTTAATTTTACATCAATTATTCGTTTCATTAATCATGACATACTATTATATATATATTTTGTTTTTGAAGAAAAGATGAAGACCTATATATATTTTAACTGAAAATTTCAGCAAAATTATATAACATCTTTTCAAAACTGTACGTGTTATTATCGATAGTATTACTTTTTCAAAACTTACGATCGTCATGGTAAAGTAAATTGCAGCTATATATTTTCTTAAATTTATGATTCTAAAAAGGTTTAAAAAACAAGAAATGGTTATTTTTACACAAATTAAAAAATAATAAAATTTGAACATTTGTTTAAATTTGCATATAATTTATTTATAAATTTCACAAAAATTAATTAAAAAGTGTACAAATTTGATAAAAATTGTCATCTTTTTCAAAATTAAAAAACGAACAAATTTGCTGTAAATCTTCTAGGCTGACATATTTGAGAAAAATTTAGACGACTAGAATTTTTGATGCCATAGAATTAGGCAGTAACTTTCCGTGCTATATCTTGTCATAAATAATTTAGTTAGTTAGTTAAAACAGCCTCAAAATAGAGATCTCCTCAAGTGTAATTAGGTCATGCATCATGAATGTGTACTTATTTATGTATGCATTTAATTAGTTATGTTCAACATGAATTGGTTAAAGAAAAACTCTTAAAAATGTGAATTAATGAAATAACCTAGTGATTAAAAAATTATGTAAATTAAATATATTTTTGTTTTAAAATTACATCTGTTATTTAAAAGATATAATATTTTTTTTTTTTCAAAAATATATATAATCTTTAAAATGATTCTTTAAAAATATGTATTTTATTGCTTGCAAATAAAAATTGCTTATTCCATATTTAATGGTTTAAGTCACAAAAATAATAGTACTTATAAAAAGTAATAATAAATCGATAGTTAAAAATATAAAAATATAATCTAAAAATCAATTATCAACAACTCTCTTTTAAATTTCACCTTTTAAATAATCATATAATCCTCAAATAATGTGGTCTTTAATCACTAAACGACTTGCATTAGTTTGCAGATGGAGTGGAATTTTGAAACTAATTCAGAGCCTCAAACCGCACAAATGACTCAATAGAAGATGGAAACAAAAAAATTGAACTAAAAGAGGATTCTATAACATATAAAATGGTAAAGAATATATTAATAATTAGTTATGAGCCATGTATTTAATGTGCCACAAT
>BPLR01018954.1:0-13194 GCA_021605095.1 Caerostris extrusa
AGGAGTCCGTTGACGATGCCCAAAAAAAAGGATACAAGGTTAAAGTTAAAATTAAAAATTAAAAGCTAAGAATAATATAGGATAAAGGAATTAAAAGTAATTGAACATAACTAAAAAACAGTAAATAAAACATACAAAAATAAAATCGTCAAATGCTATTTGACTGACTGGTTCGCCGACAGATGGCGCCATCAGTCTGTTGGTGAACAAACTTGTAAACCTGACAAAAGTCAGGAAAAGCACATCTTTTTATTGTAACAATTTAGTAAACAATTCAGTAGTACAAGAGTACGTGACATCCAGAGCAGAGTTATTTGCTATTGAATTTGGGAGATTAAAAGTTAAAGCAAAAATTAAATTTAAGAAATTAAAATAATCAACAAGTTAAAATTTATCAGAATGTATTTAGAAGATAAACAAAATAAATTATTTAAACTATTTCAGCTGGAAACTGTTAAGTAATACAAAAATTTAGTAATAGATGACTTAAACAAATTGAAAAATGCAAAAGTAATTAAAAAAAAGAGCCAAAATTAAAAATAGAAAACTATTTAAAATATAAAAATTATAGATAGCCATGTTCTAACTTAAGGTGCACATTGTAGCAAATAATTAAAATTAAAATTAAAATGCCAAAGATTGCAGCTCAGATTCGCTTGAAGTGATCGGAGTGACTAGACAACAGCCACAGCGGTAGAATCGGCAGTTGCAGAATAAATTCCACAACGCCTTTTCAATGCCGGGAAAGATTCCCAGTGAGTATCATAAATAGCTCGGGGTCTCTTCCTGGAGCT
Source organism: Caerostris extrusa (assembly GCA_021605095.1). Lineage (NCBI taxonomy): Eukaryota > Metazoa > Arthropoda > Arachnida > Araneae > Araneidae > Caerostris > Caerostris extrusa. The sequence goes on from BPLR01018954.1 coordinate 795, forward strand.
AGCCCACATGGATGATATACAGGTATTTGCCTGATCGCTTCGTTGCGGATCTGAGGGAATTTGGAGTGAAATGATTTCGAAATTTTGAAAATATAGTCCATAATACGATCGATATCTAAATCTCTGTGGAGTTGTTTCCTTCGAACAAACCACAGGGCGTTGACTATCATAGCTATCTGCTTATTTTGAAAAACTTGCAGCTTCTTAAGATTTGCGATTGAGGAGGACGCCCAAATGGGACATCCATATAAGAGAATTGGTCAAAGGATAGATATATATAGTAAAACCTTGTGTCTGATCGCAAGCCTGCTCTTTCGAGAAATTAGGCTTTTTAGCTTAACGCTAGCAGCAGTTGCTTTAGCAATTACTTTGGCAAAATGGGTGTTAAAAAGATAATTTTGAGTCAAAAATTAACCCCAGGTACTTGTACTCAGTAACCCAGGGGACTGGCTGGCCGAAAAAGGGGGACATTCAAAAAGAGAACCAATGTTCTTTTCATGTGTAAACAGGAATCACGCACTTTTGGTAGGATTAACTTTAATCTTCCAGGTGGTCAACCAACTTTCCAAGCGAGAAATATAATTATTAAGCAAAAGCAACGACGGAGTTTGGTGTCTTGTGCTGTGCAATAATCGCTGTGTCATCTGCGAACATAGCCAGTTTGCAGAATTCTGGCTTAGGTATGTCGTTCACAGAGATTAGAAACAATCTGGGACCGAGCAGTGAGCCCTGTGGAACCCCGCTCCTGATTGGATGATCGCTGGAAATGGTCCCTCCCACTCGCACTCTAAAATTACGCAAAGTGAGATACGAGTGTATAATTTTAATAAACTGGGGCGAAAATCAAGTGGAATGAGCTTGAGTAGTAAGCCATTATGCCAAATTTTATCAAAGGCTTTGGCTACGTCCAGAAATAATATTCCCGTAGATTTACGATTGATAAAGCCATCATGGATCAGCTCGTTAACACGTAAGAGCTGGTGAGAAGTACTGAGTTGAGTTCTGAACCCAAATTGCTCAGGCATGAGGATATTATGATCTGTGCAATGCTGATCCAGGCGTTTAAGAATCGAATATTCGAATATTTTACTCACTCCACTGAGTAGTGAGATTGGACGATAATTTTGGGGTAGGCCCTATTGCTATCAGGTTTTGGAATAGGAATGACTACGGCAGTTTTCCAGCTCTGTGGGAAGTAGCACTTATCAATTAAAAAATTAATTAGATAAGTGATCAGTAGCACATAAGTATACGGTAAAGATTTTAACATTCGATTACTATTGCGATCAATCCCAGGAGACTTATTAGGTTTAATCTTTCTAATGAATTCACAGACTTCCGCTGGGCTAACCTGACTGATATCATTTACGTGTGGTTGTTGAAGGATGTCTGCTACTTCGGTGTTAGTGCGTCGAAAGAAAATAGGATCTTCGACGTCGGGATTCGTTTCAAATTGATCTTGTAGGCTATCAGCTAAAAGCTCGGCTTTCTCCTCTGGTGCATATGCAGAAGATCCATTGGAGCGTATGAGTGGTGGGATGTTGCTAAAACGTTTTCGCAACAGAGACGTTCGTCTAAATAGTGTTGTCTGAGGCGTCATGGCCTGAATGGATATGTTCCCATCGTTGCTGTGAGAATTTTTAGTTTTTAATCTTACTAGAGCTACCTGTCTGAAATAATCGGCTCTGGCGTTTGGATCTCTAGACTCTTGCCAGAACCGACGTAGTGCGATTTTTATTTAATTTCATTTTTAACTCGCTTGAAACCTAACAGGTGGAGGCTTAAATTTAGGTCTGAAGATTCTCTCAGAGCTCCTAGCAGAGTGAGCTCCAAGTCCTGAATGATTCGCTCAAGTCAGTCAGTTCTTGGTTATCGGTGCTCCTTGGCCCCCATAGAGCCTAAAACACCTGTCTTGTTGAGATGAGGACATTGGATGATATATACATGATATGTGAGCATTACAGGTTAAGTGAGCAAGAATTTAAGTCCCCAAAAAATAAAAATTAGATAGATTACAGTTAAGTTAAAAGTAAACAAATAACAATTAAAAGTTAAAGAAAATAAAACAAAAATAAAACAAATATAAAAATATTAAACACTAATTAAAAAGATTAAACACTACGAAATGTAGGAACCGCTGCTAGAAATGATGACTAAAGAATCAGGCCAGGGTCGAACTCACTACCTAGGCAGCAAGAACAACACACATGACAACCGATCCAGTTCGTCTTGGACAATTGAAGATTGTTAAGAACAGCCCGAGGGCGTTTAGCATTTTCCGGCAGAGTGAAATCGTATCTCGGAAGATTACGTATTTCATCGTTCGGAATATATTCAAGACTTGCATAAAAATTGCTGGCAAGCTTGAACATAAAATTTTGAATAGAGGGGGGAGGTCAAGACAGTGACGAATGTCATCATTTCTAAAGTACCATGGAGAGTTGGTGATCATTCTAAGCAGTTTATTTTCAAGTCTATTAATATAATTAATGTGGTACTTTGCAGCAGAACCCCAAACCGGGCAAGCATAAGTAATAATGGGCCGCATAAATTATGAGTTTATTTTCAAGTGAGAGGGGGGAATTTTTGTTAATATACGGGTAAAGCATGCGTAAACAAATATTATATTTAGTTTTAATATGGTTAATATGTCTAGCATAGGTTAGTTTACTATCAAGATAAACTCCCAGATATTTAGCATTTTTAGTCCAGTTGATTAATTGATTAAATAAGTAAAGGTTAGGAGGGTTAACTTTTTTTCCTCGTGAAGAGTACAGCCTCTGTTTTGTCAACATTGATTTTAATTTTCCACCTGTTGAGCCAAGTTTCGAGAATTTTAAAATAATTAGTGTATATGTTTTGTAGTTGCTGCGTGCTATTAGCCTTTGCGACAATAGCTGTGTCGTCGGCGTAGATACCAAGTTTAATATTATTGCATTGCGGAATATCATTGATATACAGATTAAAAAGAATTGGTCCAATGAGTGACCCCTGGGGTACTCCGGCGTTGATGGTTCTATTGGAAGAGAGTGAGTTTTTAACTTTGACCGCAAATGATCTATTATGTAGATAAGATTTAATGAGCAGGGTGAGATAATTAGGAAAATGGTAGGCAGTTAACTTGTGGATGAGTCCATTGATCCAAACCCTGTCAAAAGCTTTGGCTACATCTAGAAATACTACCCCAGTAAGAGTTTTATTACAGAGACCTTCAGAGATCAATTCAGTTATTCTAAGGAGTTGATGGGTGGTACTTAGCTTAGAGGTAAATCCAAATTGCTGGGGAGAATGATTTTCGCTCCGCGTCAGCGGGTTCGCTTAAAAAGTAAAAGGGGGAGGGGCTTAGAGCTTAGCGTATAGCTGAAATCCTCCCAATTGGTCAATAGCTGATCTGGCCTTTCAGTGATTCTATGCTGGTTTCGAAGGTAAACAAAACAGGTAGGTGATCTGAATCAAGATCATTTATCACTTCTACATTACAATTAAATGGAATAAATTTAAAAATGCCATAATCAAGGACATTCCCCGCGCGGTTGTTAACAATATTAAATCTAGTAGGTCGGGAGGGGGCTACGACTTTCAATCCTCTTTGTAATTTCAGATATTTGTTCAATTTGAATGCATTTCGGTTAGAACGTCCGAAATTCCAACTAGAGTGAAAAACGTTTAGGTCGCCGGCTAGAATCACATTGGGTCCAGATTTCAAAATGGTATCGATGTCCTCCACCGGGTATCCACCTGGGTTTGTAGGTGCGACGTAAGTCGAAGCGATGATAATGGGTGGAAAATCATTAAGATGAATTTGAATCATGGCTACCTCGGCGCAATTAAGGCGCGGAGCAGGTAGTTCATGGTGCCTGATACTACTTTTAACATAAATGCAGGTACCTCCGCTTACATTGGAATTTAGGTTGACTCTATCAAAACGATATCGATAATTAGCGATCAGTGGGGTCTCTCTAGGGCTTAATTTAGTTTCCTGGACCAAAAGTGCATCAAGGTTATGCTCTAAACAGAATTCTCTTACCTCATTGATTTTAGAACGCAAACCATTTGCGTTCCAGGTGGCAATCCTGAGAAGTTCCAAGCGGGTGTTGAACATTAATGGGCTCTATTCGCTGCCACGATCTTCCAGTAAGTGGAGAAGATCAGGTATGATCTGATATGGGTATCAGTTTCGGTTCGCAATTGAGGTAGGCAAATACGGAATGCCTTTGAAAGAATCAGGCCGTCCATACCCTGCTCCGTGTACTTCATTAATTGTCCGATCAGTTCCGTACAGTCGGGGCCGGATGTGGTCGGTTGATGGGCAACCATTTGAGTCGCTGGCGGCGGCGCGTGGGTGACACGTGCAGCGGGAGGTGGTCGAGCAGCTACCGGCATCCTGTGGATTCCTGGGGGGGGGAGTTAGTCTCGTGGCCTGGGTGGGTCGGTGAACACCTGCGGTCAGGCTGGCGTAGGACAGCTCCTAGGATACTGGCCTGGGTGGTGGCATGGGGAGTTCAAAGTCGAATCCTGCCACTACATGGCAAAAGGTTTGCGTCAGACACATAGTCCGTGACGTGTCGCCATCTGGTGATTAGCATACAAACAAATTCTACATGTATATAAGTTAAACCATTTCAAAATTTCTATTCAACAAAATTTTAAATTATGTTTCATCAATACCCGCATATTTAAATGCCATATTCTAAAATCAAATAATACATAATTCATTTTGATAATTAAAAGAGAATCTTAATTATTTGAAATGGTTTTAGTTTTCATTTTCAACATTGGGAATTTACTTGTAACCTTACCTCCTAAAAAACATTATACAATTCAGATCAATATACCTATTGCATATGTACTGTTTTTATGAATGTGTAAATAAACAGTTTCTTCCAACTAAGACAAATTATTTATAAACATATAAGTTGGTAAATGTTGATTCTCCTCAAAAAGTGGTAGCACACAAAATAGAGAGAAAATAAATTTCTACTCGTCTTTTTTTTTTTTTAATAACTACAAATTGATTTTTTTTTTTCCCTGATTCATTTCTTAATATATTCATTTGATTCTTAGTCTGCTTTATTGAGAGTGCATAGGCCTTGATATGAGAAAGGAAAATATTGAGAAATCCATTAATTTAACACTATACCATCTTGTTAATGATGCAGTATTGATAGACATTGGTAACAAGTAACCACATTGCCTGATGGATGAAATACAAAGTTTACTTGGCCAATAAAACCAATTTCAAATAAGGAATAGTATCAACGAACACTTTTTTTCATCTTAAAAGGGATGAGTTAAAGACATGATATACTCTTTTTACTACTTATATATTTTTTTATTTATATTTTTAGCTTTTTATTTGTCAAATTATGCTTTTTTCTTTACATGTATTTTTTATAAGGAAAATTAATCATATACACTCACACACAAAACATAGCCAACATATATACATTAAGTTTCGTTAAAGCAAGTATTTTATAACATAAATATTAGCATGATAAAACTCTCAACCTCAAATATATTCTGTGTTACATTTATAGACCTGTAGTAATGTAATACACGTAAAATATCAGCAACTACCTGTGCATTGAGAGTCGAAACTGGTTTTATTGAATTCAACTCATAATCTAGAAAGGTTTTCCTCCATCTGTGGGATTATCTTAAGTGTGTTGGCATCACTACAAGAGGAGTAACCCATCTGACAGCAGTCAACAAGCCTCTCCTATTTTTCAAATCACATTGCCAAGATCAAACAAAAACCAAGAAATTTTTAAAGTTAATCGTCTCATGTATTTGGCTGTTGTCGTCGAAAAATTTAACAAAAAGCCTGTTACACTTCAGTGTTTCAAGTGCAATTTTTTCACCACAGTTCAAACAACTGTGGCTTTAAAGCCAGGTGTTTGAAGTGTGGTGAGGAACACCACATAAGGATTGTAAATTGTTTGATAAGCTAGAAATTCCGACTTGTATTAACTCTGGACAATCGGATCACACAGCCGCGTGGAGAGGTTGCTCCAAGTTTCCTAAGATAAAGGTAAACTCCACCAAATACGCCACTTACCCAAAACACATACCAGCAAGACAAGTCACACCAAACTTTTCTTATGCTTCGGCAACGAAGAATCAAAATCCATCTCAACAACCTGCTACTACCACCTCTATCAACAATGACTTTTCCCAAAATCAATTGAGTCAATTGAAGAGCATCGCGGATCAAGCCCCTTTTATCCAAAATACTCTACTACTAATGAAGGAATTCGTTTCCATCTTTTCAGATATTAAAAATTCTGCTAGTATTCTTCAACAAGTTAGGCAAGCGGACAACAAAGTAGATAAATTGCAGGTTTTCATTAATGGCCTGGCAACACAAACACCCACTAATGCTCCTTAATGACTCAGTTGGTTTCTGGGCTGCGCATATTTTTGATTTGGAATGCATGGAATATTTGGTTCAAAATGCTAGAATTTACTAACTTTGTAGATAATTATAACCCAGACATAGTACTGCTTCAGGAAACACATCTTAAGCATTCTCAAACACCATACTTAATGGGGTACACTTTTTATAGTAACGATGGTCCTCAAGATCCAGTCTCTGGGGGAACCGGTATATTTATCAAAAATTCAATGCCTCAGACTCACATCGCCACTCCGCAGCTAATTGGAATTAAAGCCACCATCATCTCTCTGAATTTTCCTCATCTTCCTTCTCTATTTGTCAATTCTGTATATGTTCGAATGGTATTGCTGCTACTAACCTTACTAACGATCTTGATATTTTATTTTCCCTTAATAATAGCGTTATTCTTGCGGGGGATTTTAATGCGCATCATACTAACTGGGGTTGCAATTATAATAATAATACTGGCGCTGTTTTGCAAAAATATGCTCATAACTTAAATCTTGATATTCTTGCTCCTAATACACCCACTAGAATTGGTACTAACTCCACCTCCATAATTGATCTTGTAGTTACTAACAACTTCCACTTTAATAATGCCATTAATTCTTTAGATGAACTTTCTTCAGACCATAATCCAGTAATTATTGACTATAACTTTCGCGCGCTGCATGACTTACCTAACCCGAATGTCACTACTTGTTGGTCAAAATTCTCTCTCCTAAAGAAATTGAAGATGCTGTAAACGAATTAACTGATAAGATTATCGCCGCTCATCAAGCTGCTTCCAAACCTCTTCCTACTAATAATAAAACATACTTACCTCCTTCTGTTAAAGGTACTAATCACTAATCGAAATAATGCACGTAAATTATAGCAAATCTATCGCGATCCCCGAAGTAAAAATGTATATAACCACCATCAAAACTTACTCAAACGGGCCATTCTTAAATATAAAAATGACTGCTGGGACCGGAGACTTGAATCTGCAAATGTCGAGGACGGATCCATATGGAAAATTTGTAGCAGATATTTGAAAAAGAGACCAAGAATTAAGGATCTCCAAAGCTCCAACTTTACAGCTACTACTGATGTAGATAAAGCAGAAATTCTTGCTGACACCCTGCAAGCGCAATTTCAGGAGAACCCCTCCTCCAACAATACTATAGACTCTGAAGTGGAAAACACTATAACGTCCTTTCTTGCTCTGAATAACAGTCAGAATGTTGATGCTCCTCAAACTAAAGCTTCTACAATAGTAAACATCATCTCTCATCTTAAAACCAGCAAAACTCCGGGAATTGACTGTATTACGAACAAAATGATCAAAAATATTCCATACAAAATTATTCTCCAAATATGCAAAATCACTGATGCCATCTAACTCACAACTACTTCCCTAAATGTTGAAAACTGCATGAATTCTTCCGATCATCAAACCTGGTAAGGACCCCACTTCTCCGAACAGCTATCGACCAATCTCTCTTTTGTCAACTCTTAGCAAGATTGTTGAACGAGTCATCGCAGACATTTTAAATCAAGAATCTCACGAACTTAATATTCTCATCTCACAACAATTTGGATTCACCCAAAATCTTTCGACCACACATCAATTGTTTAATATAACTGAGACCATCTGCGAAGGGTTCTCCTGGAAGCAAGACACAGCTGCAATTTTTCTGGTCGTGGCGAAACCCTTCGACAGAGTTTGGCTCAAAAAGGTCTTATTTACAAGATGATTAAATTTCAGTACTCTCCATTCCTCATAAAAATTATCCTGCATTATCTCACTGAGAGAAGTTTTTATTGTCTAAGAACCACTATACCTCCACATCTTAAATTAGTTAAAAACATTTGCATTAATATGAATTTGCTTAAAATTAAAGAATGCTAATAATAAAAAGAAAAACAATTAAGAAGTTAAGAAAAACACCTCTTGCTTGGAGAACAATTAAAGCAAGAGATCGAAAAAGCAAAAGCTAAGGTACAATTAAGGGTCCGTTGACGATGCCCAAAAAAAAAAGATTTAAGATACAAATTAAAAATAATAAAAAAAACAACATAATTAAGAAAATACAACAAAATGCAAATAAAAACAGTTTTTCATTGACTGACGCGCCTACAGATGGCGCCATCAGTCAGGTGAACAAGGAGAAACCCGCCCGGAGGCGGGGAAAACAGTCTCATTGGGTAGAAACGCTGGCAAAAGCAAAAGTGGGCAGGTAATTAACAACATAAGATTATACAAATCGTTTTTTAGGAAAAAAGTAGATATAATACAAATAACAAATAATAATAAATGAAAAATCAATTTACAATATTATACAATTAACAATAAATGAAAAACAATTTACAATATTATACAAATAATATATACACAATTTACAAAAAAATACTATTTACAATAAAATACAAATTAGAGTCAGGTAGCCATGTTCTAAATTAAGGTGCACATCGTAGCAAAAATTAAAATTAATGCCAAAAGCTGCAGCTCAGATTCGCTTGAAGAGATCGGAGTGACTAGACAACAGCCACAGCGGTAGAATCAGCGGGTGCAGAATAAATTCCACACCGCCTTTTCAATGCCGGGAAAGATTCCCAGTGCGCATCATAGATTGCTCTGGGTCTCTTCCTGGAGCTAGCCACACCAGGATGGTATACTGGAATTTGTCGGATCGCTTCGTTGCGGATCTGAGGGCATTTAGAGTGAAAAGACTTAGAAATTTTGAAAATATAGTCCATAATGGGTTCTATATTCAGATCTCTGTGGAGTTGTTTCCTTCTAACAAACCACGGTGCATTAACTATCATAGCGACCTGTTTATTTTGAAAAACTTGAAGCTTCTTAAGATTTGCGATGGAGGAGGATGCCCAAATAGGACACCCATATAAGAGAATTGGTCGAAGGATAGATTTATACAGTAGAACCTTGTGTCTGATCGCTAGCCTACTCCTTCGAGAAATAAGGCTTTTGAGCTTAACGCTAGCAGCAGTTGCTTTTAGCAACTACTTTGGCGAAATGGGAATTATAAGTCAATTCTGAGTCGAAAACTAACCCCAGGTACTTGTACTCAGTAACCCAGGGGACTGGCTGGCCGAAAAGGGTGACATCCAAAAGAGAACCAACGTTCTTTTTCCGCGTAAACAAGAGGCACGCACTTTTGGTAGGATTAACTTTAATTTTCCAGGTGGTCAACCAACTTTCCAAGCGAGGAATATAATCGTTCAGCAAAGCAACGACGGAGTTTGGTGTTTTGTGCTGTGCAATTATCGCTGTGTCATCTGCGAACATGGCCAGTTTACAGATTCTCGTTCACAGAGGTACATCAACGGATGTACCTTGGTCGCGAAGCGACCAGACCTCCAAATGGCAAACATAATATACAGTGGCAGTCGGTCACCGCCCATTGATAATTAACACAAATTGCACAATAGACAGAGAAAAATAAAAAAAAAAATACAATTACAGTAAATGCAAAGCAAAAAGTACAAAAAATAAAAAAAGAAAAACCAAAAATACCGGAAGCCGAAGCACATCATAGCACTCACGTAGGAGCAAAATCAATAAACACAAACAAACGCGGTACGCAAACCTAATCAAAAATTACCAGGATTTGAGATAGAAGTTAAAAAAGAAAACAGTCTACTGATTAATGTTTAGTACATGTCGTGGCCTCTTACGAAACGTATGCAGAGAAATATCATAATCAATTTTATTTAAAGCTGTAATTACAGAATTATCAGAACTATTGAGAGATGTGTAGAAATTATTAGAAATTTTAGCCACATAATCCCGAAAACTAGGCATAGAAAGAGCAAATTTAATTTCCTTGTTACGGAAGAACCAGGGAGCATCAACAATCATACGTATAACTTTATTTTCCAATCTTTCCAAGACTTGAAAATTGCTTTTGCAGTAGAGCCCCAGACTGGACTCGCATATGCTATTATCGGACGAAGATAAGCTAAATATATTAGTTTTTTTTAGTTCAGTTGTTAGTTTTGAGTGCCTGCCTAAAACAGAATAGAATTTCGAAATTGAGTATTAAATTTATCGCGAAGGTAGTCAATATGTGCTTTAAATGTTAGTCGTCTATCAAAAATTACACCTAAATACTTGGCTTCTTTAGACCAGGAAATGTTAGTATTAGAGATAATTATGTTAGGTGGATTATAAACAGTTTTCCTGGTAAATAGCACTGCTTCAGTTTTCGCGACATTAAGTTTAATTTTCCATTTTTCTAGCCATAATTCAAGTGTGTTGATGTAGTTTTGTAAATTTTTCTGAATAATGTGTAATTACCTCCCCTGAGTAATAATTGCTGTATCATCAGCATACAATGTCAATTTAATTCTGTGGTCTTGTGGAATGTCATTAGTGTAAATATTGTACAGGAAGGGTCCCAAGATCGATCCCTGAGGAACCCCCGCGAGAATCTTGCAATTTTTTGAATCCGTATTATTGACAGAAACAATAAAACTCCGCCCAGAAAGGTAATTAAAAATAACTTTGATAATATATGGAGAATAGTTAAAATGAATTAATTTATAAATTAGCACTTTAATCCAAACCCTATCAAAGGCTTTCGCCACATCAAAGAATATTGCCGCCGTGTCCTGCTTCCAAGAAAATCCTTCGTGGATGGTTTCAGTTAAATTATACAACTGATGCGTAGTGGAGAGATCATTCATGAAGCCAAATTGTTGTGAAATTAAAATATTGAGTGCTTTGATTCTTGGTTAAGAAGATCCGCGATGACACGTTCAATAATTTTGCTGAAAGTAGAGTGAATGATTTTGATAAACTGGGTGAAAAATTCAAGTCGCATGAGCTTGAGTAATAAGCCATTATGCCAAATTTTGTCAGCGCTATGCGCTTATTACGTCCAGAAATAATATTCCCGTAGATTTACGATTGATAAAGCCATCATGGATCAGCTCGTTAACACGTAAGAGCTGGTGAGAAGTACTGAGCTGGGTTCTGAACCCAAATTGCTCAGGAATAAGAATATCGTGGTCCGTGCAGTACTGATCCAGGCGTTTAAGAATCGAATATTCGAATATTTTACTCACGCCACTAAGCAGTGAGATTGGACGGTAATTTTGGGGGGTAGGCCCTATTGCTGTCAGGTTTTGAATAGGAATAACTACGGCAGTTTTCCAGCTCTGAGGGGAAAATAGCACTTATCGATTAAAAAGTTAATCAGATAAGTGATGAGTACCACATAGGTATAAGGTAAAGACTTGAGCATGCGATTGGTAATGCGATCAATCCCAGGAGACTTATTGGGTTTAATTCTCCGAATAAATTCACAGACTTCCGCTGGACTGACCTTTACTTAAATCGTTAATGTGTGGTTGTTGAAGGAAGTCTGCTACTGTGGTGTTAGCATGACTAAAGAACAAAGGATCTTCAACGTCGTGGTTAGTTTCAAACTGCAGTTGTAGGCTGTCAGCTAAAAGCTCGGCTTTTCCCTCCGGTGCATAAGCAGAAGATCCGTTGAGCGTATAAGAGGTGGAATGTTGGTAAAAGGTTTACGCAACAAAGACGTACGTCTAAAAAGTGTTGTTTGAGGCGTCATGGCCTCTATGGTATGTTCCCATCGCTCTACCAGTCTGAATGTCGACGTAGGCCTTGAAGATTATCAAAGCCCTGAGTGATGGTCGGTGACATTTCTTAGAGTGTTTATACACCTCTCAAACGCAGAGGCGAGTGTCTGAGGGTCCATACCCTGTTGATGTAATTCATGAGATCTCCTCTGATGATGGAGCAGTCGATCTGCTGTGCAGGGGCAGATGTGGTGAACGGTGCCGTAGCGCCGGTGGGCACGGGAGTGGGGCACGTGCAGCGCGCGTGGCTCCGCGCCAGGAACGAGTCGCCCTGTGGCAGCTGCTTGGGTGGTCCTAGGTGCGGGTTTTCTGGTTTATAGCCGGAGGAGGAGAGTGGTTCGCTGCATCAGACAGCTCTGGGTCACGGGCCTGGGCACAGGTGTGGGGCAACGG